>BQNB010023314.1:39293-61947 GCA_026074375.1 Tanacetum coccineum | reverse complement strand
TGGTATGCATAAAATTGTACCCATAATCAAGTAGTTGATTCTGAATCCAAAGCACTTGTCTACAACAACTTGAAGCAGCTACATATTCAGCTTCTGTTGTGGAATTTGCAACCATTGTCTGTTTCTTACACTACCATGATATTAATCTACATCTAAGAAATTGACAACCTCCTATTGTAGACTTCCTATCAAAGCTTGCTCAATCACTATCAGTGTATGCTACCAAATCAAAAGGAGAATCTTTTGGATACTAAAGGCCCAATTTTGGTTGACCTTTTAAGTACCTAAAAATCCTTTTCATCGCATAAAGATGTGAAACCTTTAGATTGACTTGGTATCTAGTACAAGCACATACTGTAAACATGATATCAGGTCTTGAAGATGTAAGATACATCAATGAACCAATCATTAACCTATACATATGAACATTCACTTCTTCACCATCTTCATCCTTGAGCAAAGGCTTTTGAGTTTCCATTGGTGTGCTTGCAGTCTTGACTTCTATAAACCTAAATTTCTTTAAAATTTCTTCAACATATTTATCTTGACTAATAAATATGCCATCCTTCTTTTGCTCCACTTGTAATCCTAAGAATAATGTAAGTTCTCTCATAGAACTCATCTGAAATTTTTCCTGCATCAACTTCTCAAATGCAATGCATAGCTCCTTCTTTGTTGAACCAAAGATGATATCATCCACATAAACTTGGACTAGAAAAATATCACCTTTGTGCCTTTTGATGAATAAGGTCTTGTCAATTTTCCCTCTTTGAAACCCATTGTCTAACAAATATGTTGACAAGGTTTCATACCAAGCTCTAGGAGCTTGATGTAGTCCATACAATGCTTTTTCAACCTTGTATAATCTATCAGGAAAGTCTTGATCTTCAAATCTTGGGGGTTGACATACATACACCTCTTCTTTAATCTTTCCATAGAGAAAAGCACTTTTTGCATCCATTTACACCATAAAAACTTTAAATGAAGCATAAGCTAAAAATAGCCTAATTATTTCAATTCTTGCCATAGGGGCAAAGACTTCATCATAGTCAATCCCTTTTTCTTATGTGTACCCTTGAGCAACTAATTTTGCTTTATTTCTTATCACAATTCCCCTTTCATCCTTTTTATTCTTGAAAAAACATTTAGAGCCTATAGCCCTTTTTCTAATTGGTAAATCCACTAAAGTCCAAACTTCTTGTAACTTGAATTATAGAAGCTCTTCTTGCATAACCTATATCCAGCTTGGATCCTTCAATGCATGAATTACCTTTTTGGGTTCTTCCTATGATAAAAAGCAAGCAAACAAGCAATTTTGAAGGTCTTTATGGTTTGTTCTTTGTTGAATAGTACTAACAAACCCATGTTCCTCCAAATTCTTTAACATCTTTCTTGTTTGTATAGCTGATTGCAAATCTCCAATCACTTGACTAAGAGGATGATCTTTATGAATTCTTGTAGTTGGATTAGGACTGACTTGGATTGTTGTATCCAAATTGTTTATGTCATCCTCAGCACCATCATTTTCATCATCTCTTGAGACGTTAAATATGCTATAATCTTCCAAAGCAAGCATAGTTCAATGCTTTTTTTTCCACTAACAACATTAACTTCATTTGTGCCAGCAACATTAACATTGTTAGTGCTGCTAACATTATCTTCCTTCTCTTGATCATTACATTCACTATCTTTTCTTGAATCTTCATCAACCTTCTTTCCATTATCACATGAAGGTTTGGTTCCATCATCATAAGAACTCTTTGAATCTTGGGAATATGGTGGATCAGCAGTCTATAATGGTAGCAAAATGTAATTTTTGACAGATTTTGTCTCCTTTCTAGCTTGACCTGCATTATTACTTGCTTTTGTACTTGCAAAACCCTTAGACTGTGTACCTACAATAATTGGCTCATAATTCATTATTCTTGTTAGTGTATAAATATCAAATAGCCAATCTGGTCTACTACCTACAACATTAGGTGTACTCTCACTAAACTTAATATGCAAGTTTTCTTCCACTATCCTTGTTCTACTATTAAATACTCTAAAGACTTTATTATTCAAAGAGTATCCAATAAAGAAACCTTTATCAGCCTTACCATCAAATTTGCCTAAGTGATCTATAGTATTTAGAATGATAACAGGACACCTAAATGGTCTCATAAAACTTAAAGTTGGTGTTCTACCATGAAAAAGTTCATATCGGGTCTGGTTATGAGGCTTAACTACTAACACTCTATTTTGCACATAGCAAGCAGTATTAACTGCTTCTGCCCAAAAAGTAGTTGGCAACTTAGAATCAGCTAGCATAGTCCTAGCAGCCTCAATTAGTGTCCTATTTCTCCTCTCAGCAACTCCATTTTGTTGAGGAGTTCTAGCTACACTAAATTGTCTCAAAATACCCTTCATTTCACAAAATTGATTCATTTCTCTGTTTTTGAACTCAATTCCATTATCACATCTAATCACCTTAACCTTGTGATCTACTAGATTTTCTATCCCAATTATAAAGGACTTAAGAATGCCACTAGTCTCATCCTTAGTAGCTAGAAAGAAAACCTATGTAAACCTACTATAATCATTTGTGACAACTAGGCAATACATTTTCTTCATAAGGCTTTTTACAAATGTTGGACCAAACAAGTCCATATGCAACAAATGTAAAGGAAGACTGATTGAGTTCTCTGTTTTGGACTTACAAGAGGCTCTGTGCTGCTTTCCCTTTTGACAAGCAACACATGTTTGATCATTTTCAAAAAGTTTAGAAGGTAAACCTCTTACAAGATTTCCCTTAACCAATTTATTCATGGTTTTAAAATTTAAGTGACCTAGCCTTCTATGCCAAAGTTTAGATTCATCAGATGTGGCTTTTGCAAAAAGGAAAGTTAAACCTCCTTTAGGAACTATGTTCTTTAAATCAACACTATACATATTGTTCTTTCTAGGAACTCTAAGTAAAACTTGACTTTCATCAATTAACTTAAAGTTTGGAGATAAAACAATACATTCAGTGTCATTAAAAAGAACACTATTCTTTTTATCACATATTTGTGAGACACTAAAGAGATTAAACTTTAACTCTCTCACAAAATACACATTTTCAAAATCTAGATTACCAGTTTTAATGGTACATTTTCCTATGATTTTTCCTCCTTTAGGGTTCCCTCCAAAAGCAACATATCCTCCATCTATCTCTTCATAGTCTGTAAGATAGGACATGTTCCATGTCATGTGCCTTGAGCATCCACTATCAATTACTCCTTTTTCTTGTAAATCCATTTGTGGATTGCCCTGCACATTAGATAGGAAAATCAGTTTCTTTTGGGGACCCAAGCCATCACTGACTTGGATCTGCCTTATGCATCAACATAATCAAACTTTTTTAGGGTGATTGATGCATTGTTGTGTTTAGAAACATGGTCTAAAACTTTATGCTTTGGTTTCCAAACCCAACAAGCTGAGGCCTTAACAGCATTAAAATTATTTCCTTTAACAACATTAACTACTGCTTTTGGCCTAGCAGTATTAATTTTTTTACCCCTAACAGTTTTAACCTTTTGATTAATATTACTGTTTTTAAATGTTGTGTTCTTATGAATGGGCCTCTTAACAGTTGAATGTGCTATTTTAGAAAGATATGACATTGGCCTAGCAGCATTCACTGTTGTTTTTGAGTGAGCAGTATTAACTTGTCTCGCAGTATTAACCAATGCTGCTATTTTTGAAATATTTTGTCTAGCAGTATTAATTGATACTAAACCAGACTTTATTAGTACTGCTCTTGGAACTAAGTTCATTTTAGCACAGGGGTGAGTCTTTTTAGCAAAGTTTTGATGATTCACCCTTTGAGCATTGTTCCAAACAGGTTTTACCATCCTTTGATTTTGAAACTGTTTTTGATGGTAATTGCAATCAACTTGGAAATGATCAAAGCTTCCACACACATAACAGGCCTTATTAAACATCTCAAAATTGCTTCCTAGTTTTTGAGACACCATATTGTTCTAATTTCTTTGATTGCCTCTTAGACTGTGAGTGTTTTGCCTATGTTGCTCAACTTGTTTAACAGTTTTCCTAGCAGTTTTTTCTTGTTGTTTAGATTTGACAAACTCTTTCTAAACAATACTAAGCCTAATTGTTTTCTTTTCAGTTTTATGCTAAGACACATCCTCTTCCTCATCATCTGACACCTATTCTTCAATAATTGGGGCATCATCATTCTTCCTAACTACCTTAGGTTCTTCTTTACTAGACATAGCTTTACTGTTCTCAACTACAGGCTCATTAACAAACTCATCTAAACTAGTAAAAGACAAGTCAGGTGTTGGAGGCATGAAATTTCCTGTGTAGGGAGGTGAAACTGCATTATAATTTTCATAGCCTAAACCTTTCTTGCAATTTTCAACTATCTGACACTCTATGAGCTTGTTTAAACTTTTAGATGCATGTTCAAATTTATCTACATTAAGTTGAATGCCATCTTTTTCTTTTTGAATTGTTTTAAGCTTCTTCCTAAGCTCTCTAATAGTTATTTCTCCTATGTGAATTTCAAATTTTAAGCCCTTAATATCATGTGAATAAATAGATTCATTTGCTTTATAAACTTTAATTTTTTCTTCCACAGACTTTAAACCTGACTTATAACCTAGAACCATTAACTCAGATTTCTTTAAATCTTTTAATAGTTGATCATTTTGAGATTTAAGAAGTTCAACAGTTTCCAAACAAGATTTTGAACAAATAGAATCATTGGATACCTCTGAGTCAGATGAGAAAGCCATGAGTGCATAATTAGGCCCTTCCTCTGCCTGATCACTCCAGTCATATCCACCAAGACCATCACATGACACCAAAGCTATAGAAGTAGATGTTTCCACAAGCACACTCCTTCTTGAGCTTTCTTTGTTTTTGTTGTCTTGATTTCTTGGAGCTCTGCACTCCCTAGCAAAATGTCTCCTCTTATGGCAGTTATAGCACTCCACTTTAGACTTATCAAAACCAATAGTCTCATTGCCATTAACAATAAGCTTCCTTCCTGTATTCTTCAAAAACCTTCTAGCCCTTATAGTCAATATGGCCATTTGCCATCTCAAATCCATCTCTTCCATGTCATCTGGATGGATTTGTTGCAAGTCCTCATGTATAAGTTGAGGACTATTTGGTTGACTAGCAAAGAATGAACAAATAACAGCATCACTCAAGTTATCAATATTTGTAGAGTTAGTAGCATTAACTTGAGTGCTAGCAGTAGAAACTCTATGAGCAGTATTAACTACTTCATTAGTGCTGCTAGTGTTGTTATTTGAAGAGGACACAAAAGCCATGTTCTGTGTACTTGAACTTGAGCTAGACATCCCTTTAACTTCTGGTTCATACACCTTGAGGTTGTTGTAGAGATCATCCATGCTCATTGTATCCAAATCAGCTTTATTCCTCCATACAACAGCATGTGTGTTCCACTCAGGTGACAAACTTCTTAATAACTTTTGATTAACATCTTCTTGTGAAATCTTTTCAATCAAAAGCTCCAACTGACTCATAAGCTTTTGAAGACTATCAAAAGTTTGATCAAACATCTCTGAGCTTGGAGCAGTGAAGTTTTCAAATTACTGCTTTAAGTGATTCCTTTGAGTCTTTTTGTAGCTTCATTCCCACCAAATCTCTTTTCAATAGCTTCCAACAACTTCTTAACATCTTTTATAAAGTTAAACCTTAATTGATGTTCATTGGGAATACCTATCATTAAAGTGCTTCTAGATTTCACCTCTAATCTTCTCTGAGCCTTTTCTTCAGCAGTTGTAATAGGCATCTCTGTCACAACACCTTCCATAGTTGTTGTTTTTGGCAAGGTTGCACCATTCTCTATGACTTCCCATAGTGCATATTGTGAATTTATTGATGTCGTCAATGACTTGAAAACACTGGGTGTTATATAAATACGTTAAAAGAACTTGCAAAGTTCATTTTCAGTATTTTTGATAATTCATCCCTTAAAAATTAACTACCTATGTGTATAAAAACAGGTTCTTCTCATTCAAAGCTTCTTAACAAGCTCTGATACCACTTGTTGATCCCACTTTAATAGATCGAATTCCTTAAGCTTGTTTAAGGATTAGTTATATTAGATAAATCTAACACAACTATAGTAAAAGCTTTGTTTGAATGTATTAAAGATTATGCGGAATCTAATCTTTAATATTAAGAAGAACTATCAATGAAACAGTAATTCAAAACAAATAAGCTCCAATATTATTAATGATAATAATACGAATACTCTCAAAGTATTAGGGTTACAAAGACCTTGAAGCTATGAATTATACGACTAAGATTGATAAAAGATGATTTTGATACGTATAACTCTATGCCCTAGGACCTCCTTTTATACACCAAGGAGTCCTACTCGGCTTACAATACTTTCCTAAGTATATAAAATCTTTTCTATAAATAACTAATACATATCACATAAGCAGTACTAACACCAAACAGTACTAACTTATTAACCTTAGCAACATTAACTTATCTCTGAGCAGTCTTAAACTTGAGCAGTAGTAACTTTGTACTAGCAGTAGTAACTTATCACCAGCAGTAGTAACTACTTAGAATATTTTCTTGAGCAGTAGTAACTCTTTAGCAGCATTAACTTCAAGCAGTCTTTGTACTAGCAGTAGTAAGTTTCACTAGCTTCTTTGAAGTCCATGAGCAGTACTAACTTCATCACTAGCAGTACTAACTCTAGCTGAGCAGTATTAACACAAACATGAGTAGCAGTGATTCAAACAACATCAAAAAGACTTTTAATCCCAACATGGATTTAATTCGATAGTGAACATGATATAAAGAGTTAGTATTTTGGCATAGGTTAGTGAACATAATATCTTGTTTTCTTTAGAAGTGGGCGGAAAATATGTGGAAGATGAGAAAAAAGAACATCAACTTAGCTGTTGGAAAGAAAGAATGAAAATTGGTGTTGGTGATTGCAATTTAGTTGTTGGGAAAGAAGAATGAAAATATGTACTGGTGATTGATTGTTTGAGGGAGAGGTGTTTATTTTTAACGGAATCACCTTATGTAGATATCATTTTTAACGGAAACCACCATGACCACTATCGTCGCCGAATATGTCACTAACGCTGCCAGGTTTGGTAGGTGGATCTGTCAATACCGCCACCGGATCTTTCACCACCTCCGTCGGATCTATCACCACCTTCGTCAGACCCGTCACCACGTAATTAGAGGGTACTTATTTTGATATAGGGATTTTGATTAATAAATCATTTTTTTGTGTTATTTAATGATTTTATTAAGATGGGGTAGTTATAGTGGTTTGTTTTTGTTGTAGACGAGTTACTGTTGTTGATCTTCAAGGAAAACGAGGGTCAAACAAGGTCCAACTTGCCACCTCAGCAAAAAAAACATGTTAACTTAAGTATTGTATATAATAGAGACGATTAGTACACTGTTCGCATTGTTTAAGAAAAAAACATATTTTTGATCTCCACACATTCCCAATCAATCCTGAATTTTGCATCCACCTTGACCTGCACCCTTCTCGATGGTTCTGCGTACTGTTTCTCAAACCATTCGGGAGTGACCTTATCTTTAGCAGGTCCCTTGTATTTTTTGACTGTGCTTCCTTCCAAGGTGTAGTAACTATAAGCTTTTGGTGCAAGAAAGAAACCTTTCACAATTTGATCTTCCAGCTTTAACATACCCAAGATTGAAGATGAAATCAATTCCTCAGGGAGTGGCTGACTTAGCACTACTGAGTCTGTGTCAGTGTAGTAGCAGTCATCCCTTGAGATATAAGGGTACATATAGATCCTAGCTGAGGCTGTGATAGCAGCTGCTAGTTGGACAGCAGAGTTCTTCGGTGGGTTCCAATGAGTTCCGTCATTTCCTGTATTAGTATGGTAGGATACGATGAAGTTGTTCTCGCTAAGCATATCCCCATGTATAAATCCTTCGAATGAAACAACATCGGTGTACCTTTTGAAATTGCACACCTCTGTGATTGTGCTTTTAGGGTTAATCCCGAATCTACCGTAGAGTGAATTCATAAGGATCTTGTACACATAGGACAAAGCATCATTTCCTTCTTTCCTTGCTTCTAACCTGCTTGAAAAGAGCGAGCTAACAAAGTCTTTGAAAGGACTTTCCTTCCTCTCAAAGAGGTAGCCTGAGATAGGGACCACCTTGTACCCAAGGCCTACTGCATACTTCAACTCCTCGCTATAGTAGACTCCTATAAACTCACCAGTTGGAAAGATCAGAGTACCCGTCTTAGAACGATATGGCAGAAAGGGCTTATTGATTGTCTTCGGACATACCACATATGCCTCAATAAAGCCTAACATGCTATCAATGTCCATGTCTTCCAGATTTGAATACCATACAGGTTTACCACAAGGCATAGGATATTCTTTCATTACAAAAGGATAGAGTGAGTTCACATCATAGTAGTAGAGATTCTCACCATATGGCTTATAAGAATCAGTATGACCTCCATAGTAAGCTTTCCTAATGAAGGTGTCTTCATTTTGGTTAGGAATGTGTATTGGAAAGATCTCATCATTGTAGTATCTCAGACGAAAGATGTTTAGAGCCAGAGATGAAAGAGTGATTTTGCTTTCAATATCTAGCTGGTACAGCTTCCAATAGATGTTTTGTGCTTTTTGCATGACTCCACCTAAGAGAAGGATATCCGTCTTCATATACTCTATCAATACCTCTTTGTCTTTCTCAAGACTTTTCTCGTTTACACTCTCGTGGTCAACAGAGCCTTTAGTCCCAAGATCGGGGCATAGACTCATAGCTAGGTTCTGAAGCGTACCAGGGAGTAGATTCAAGGAATCCCTGAAGCGGAATAACATCACTTTACCTGAATAGACTGATAACTCATAAAGCCTATTGTTCCGCATAAGTGGTTTAATCTTGTATTTAGGGTGATGACAAGCAAGGTGCTTAAGCAAGAAAATTCCATCGAATCTTGAGAAGTTGTGGAAGTAAACAGTTTTGGCTTTCTTCTCTTGTTTCACAAGTCTTTCTATCATACTGATCAAGTCAATCATCACTTTTCGACTTCTTTCTTCAAAGCTATCCAGGATGACTTTATAGTCTTCACTATAGTAGGTATGAATTATCATATCCTTTTCTATCATTTTACCAGGATGAACCATCATGAGACCCGCGGCATAAGGCTTATGAATGTTATTTACAATGATTGTCTCGAGGTCAGATACAATGAATGGTTTCAGTTCCGTGCTACCCTTTTTGATAGCTGTGATATACTCAGGATACTCTTTCTCTTTTTGGGGGTCTACTCCGGTGCTTACTGGAGATAGACTCCTATCTATGCTAACTATCTTTGTTTGGTTTTCTTTGTTATGTTTGCATGTATGGTATGGGAAAACCCTAGTGTAAAATTTTGACTACTTAATTTCATGCTAATATAAATAAAGACTTATTCGTAAAAATGTGCAACATTCCCTTGACAGAAAGAGGCAGATATTTCATTAATAAACAGAGCAGAGGAGCCAACCCCAGGAACCTTCTTAAGAGTAAGTAGCAATGTCTACGCCCTTTTGAATTGCTATTTCATGGAATAAGCGCTTCCCAGATGGGTATAAGGTAGGAGTACCGGCGAAATGGTTTAGGAAAGGCTCTGACAAGACCTAGCCAATGCAGACCCATTTTTTGAAGGGAATCCACTTCCCAATTCTCCCCCGGTCTGGTCAGCATATACTTAATCAGGTCCGTTCGAGCAATTACCAACACTGTTGTGGAAAGGAAGTAGTGTCAGAGCTTGGTTGCTGCAAAGTAGAGCGAGAAGCACATCTTCTCGATCGGCGAATCATTCTTCTTAGGGCCCTGTAAGACCGATAATACACGGCCTGCTCCTGCCCTGAATCAGATCGAATTGGGGCATAGGGGATGATTGTAGATAGACCATCAGCATAAGAAATTCTCGTAAACCAAGAACCATCAAGCAATTTCATGCTTTTGTTCCTAATTGGGTAAACCGGCGCATTCGCCTTTACCACTCCACTCTGTTTGTAGGAAGGTACTTCCGGCCCTCCTCAAGGATACCCGGGTCAATCTTTTTAGGTTGTGATGTAGGAAGAACCATTTTCTCTATATCCGCCATCTGTGTATAAGGGTCAGCAAGCTCCGAATCCCGTTCGTTCCGGTCAAGGAGCAATTTCAAACATTTCCATTTTGATATTGTCTTTCCCTTTTCAATCTGTCTCAGAGCAAGCAAAGTCTGACCTTATCTACTTATAAGCGCAGAGGGAAAGTAGCAACTTGATTTGGACCATAGGGGCTTCCTTCCGAACTACGGATAGGCTACCGGGCTTTGCACTTCGGCCCGTGAGAATACCGTGCTCTATCTCTTCTCTCACCCGACAGAGAACTATCGTCTCGCTTTCGCTATTTCTTGCAAAAAAAGAAAAGACAAGGGGGGGACATAAAGGCCTTACCCCTGAACATCAAAACAAGCTAGGGAGCTCTAAAAAAGAACATGCCTTGGCTATGAACAGGCTTTTTAGAATCAAAAGGAAGAGACCCTAAGCTATTAAATAAAATGGAGTCTGAATGAGTATGACCATAAGCAGCCAAACAATCTGCAGCTTTGTTGCCCCCCCTAAAGACATGAGAGAATTTCGATAAAGAAAAATGTCCTTTCCCAGCAAGCACAACTCACTAGCATGATCCTAAGAAAGCCACACTGTGATTTTGATTTGGCACCATTAAACCAGGAAGCCAAAAGATGGTGAAGAGAGGAGCTTTCTAAAATCAATCCACATTGAGACTGGGAGAGAAATGAGACCCTATTATCTATCCTAGCAATATCACTTTGAGAGAGGTGATCCACTCTTTCTATGCAAGGAGAGGAACAGCAAACACATTTGGAGGCAAAATGAATTCCAAACCTGGGAAAACTGCTATCAACAGCAATGGCATTCTTAATTAGTATTAGTTTCCACAAAAAAACACCCATTTTCAAGGGCAACCATTTGTTCCAAAGATTTTGATAAAGAGATCTCTAGCCAGTCTCTTCTTTTGAGAGGACAACTCAATCAACTCGGCGGATCCCCTCTTGTCAAAATACTGAAAGCGAGAGTGAAGCATGTGTTTCGTTTACATTCTAACGATTTTCCCATAGTTAAGAGAGTCAAGACGATCTTCCTTTTCTTTTGCCCTAAGCCCCAGTCATCCGTGGAGCCTTTTCATAGCTAGGCCTCCTCTTTTTCGATGACTTAGGAGGGAAATTATCTTCTCGCAATTAGGAGTCAGTGGATGACATCCCATTCTACGAGTTTACTTACGGCTGGAGTAAGCAGAGAGTCAAAAAAGTCCAGGGAAGCTTTTCAAGTAGGATTCGAACCTACGCCCGACTAGTCAGTTACCAGCCGACCGCTCTACCACTGAGCTTGAAATCAAAAAAGCTATAATAAGGCAATCCATGGGCATGGAACCCCGAAATAGCCAATCTACAATCAAACTTTTAATCAGGTCGAAAAATTCTTGCCGGTGGGTAGAACCAAGACTCATTTTAGCCAGGAGCTTACTTTAACATATGAAAAGAAATGAACAAACAATTTAAGCAAGAATAAGCTTAAATAAGCTCAGCAGTACTAACTTAGAGTTAGTACTGCTCGCCCTGAAGCTTTTTTTTAAATTTTTAATGCTGCTCCTACGAAATGACTTAATAAGCTAAGGAAAATAATAAAATAACCTAAGACTAACTTAATAAACTATTCTAAACTAGAAATAAGCACAAAGAAGCAAGCCATAAGCTGAGGATTTCAAATAAGCACTTAGTGAAAAAACTGAAAACCAAACAGACAACTTAGCTACTTTGAGCTTATTTTTAACTATGCAAACAGATCCTTATGGATTTCTAGCTTATACTACCTTAAACCTTAACCAAAAAGCTACATGAAACAGCTTTTAAAAATCATTTTGAAAATCAAATGCTTATTGAAAAAGCTCCTTGAAAACTGCTTATTTTCTCAGTATGTACTGAGTGAATATGGGTTTGAAAAAGACAAAATGCAATTTTTTAGCTTAAAAAACAGATAGACAATTAAGCTATTTTATAAAAACTAAGTCCAAAAAGATGATCATTAACCTACAAACTACTTGTGCTGCTAATATTAAGACCTAATAACTACTTTTACCCTCTGAAAATTAAACTTGAAAAAGACCTCTTGTCTATTTTGACTACTGATGCAGGATACCAAATTCTAACCACTACTTGAATCTTACAAGTGCAGACCTAAGGAAACTATTTGAATCATCATTTAAAGACTAAAAAGAAAGATCAAAAAGAGTCTAACACACCCAACTAAAAACGTTGAGCTTATATTGCTTTATAACTGAAAATCAAGCTAACAGATGCTAATTACTACTAATAAATTGTGAATTGAACTAAATAAACCTAAAAGAACTAAATCCTGATCATATAAGCCTAAGTATGAGATTTAAATCTAATTTAAAGAACCAAATGGTCACAAGCAGTACTAACTCAAGTTAGTACTGCTTGAACCAAACACCACTTTAAACCGCTTAATCCCATATTAAGCTTATGAAATTTAAATTTAAAGCCCAAATTGAGCTATACCCGATAGTAATCTAGCTAAAAACAGACCAATAAAGCAAAATTCCATAACTAAATTTGGAAACTAAGCTACAAGTCTAATGCAAATTTTATAGTTTTTAACTGTTTTAATAAAAGTAAAGTGCAAACTAAGATCTAAGCCAACAGATAAACATATTAAGCATAAAACATCTTTAATAAACAACAATAAGTTACTTTTAATAGAAATAAGCAAGTAATAAGCAGTTTTAAGCTAATAGTAAACATATAAGCTAGAAATTAAATGACAACAAAGAAAATGAAAAAGGAAAAGGAAATGGTACCTATACCTCATCTAAACAGAGGTATTTACTCACAATAAAGCTACTCTACAAGACTCTGGCTTGTAGATAACAACCAAGTAAAGTCCAATAAGCCCGTCCAAAATTGGCTTATCATCCCACATTAAGCAATCCATTATAAGCAAAGGTAATTGACTGTTTTGGTGAAATAATGAACTTAAAAGCTTAAATAAGCTTTTGAGAAAGCTTATTTAAGAAATACAGGAGTAAGAGCTTATTTAGAGCTTATTTAACCAATTGAAAACATTTGCATCAAAGTAAACATAATTTAAAGACAGAATTTGAAAAGAAAAATAAATTTCATTAAAACTTGAAAGGATACAATGCTTTAAAAAGAAAATACAAGTAAAAATAAAGGACAAGCTGAAAATAAGCTAATCTACACTACCCTACTCCTTGATATCTCACTTGTGTGATTAAGCTGTCATTTTATAGGCTTCAAAAGATGATTCTAGATCCAAGGACGCTCCCCCCTCTTCTCATCTCAACCATTCATCAATAACCGTCTTGCAATCAACTCATCTTGACCGTTTGATTGATTACACGTCTTAATAGCCAATCACAACATTAAGGATTGCCAGCATGTCATCCCCTTAGTCAGACGTGTTAGACTAATCTTCTAGAAGGGTTGTTTTTCATTTAAACGGGGTAATTATGGTGCTGGGTAAATTTGGGGAAGACGGGTGAATAGTGAAAACTATTTTTCCCGCCCTCTTTTTCTTTATACGTTTTATTTATTTGACCCGTGATAAAATGGGGTGGTTGACTTGGGCTTTATTATAAAGGAAATGGGCCGGGTTAATTTGAAAAAGGTTATAGGTTTATATATAAGCGACTTAACGACCGTTAGTCCTTAAGTGATAAAGGACTAACGGTGTTATTATTTTTGGACTTTTTGTGCAAATGGATTTAACATTAAGGGTTATTTAGGTATTTTAAGGGTTTTTTGTCTTTTGTGAGTTGACCATTGTTGACCATGGTTGACTATTTGACCCTAGCTTGATAATTCCCGGCTCTTGTGCACTCTTTCCTTCTCGTGTTCGGCTTTGTCCGTTTTTCTTTTATTTTGTCCATTTATTTGATATCCATACCTACACATACACAAACACAAAAACAAGCATATATTTGGCATTTTTTACATGTTTTTGGTCTTTTGGGTTCGTTTTACAAAGTAAAAGGTATGTGTAAAATAGCACATACCACCCATCATTAAAGTACTTCTAGCTTTCACCTCTAATCTTCTCTGAGTCTTTTCTTCAGCAGTTGTAATAGGCATCTTTGTCATAACTCCTTCTACAATTTTTTTTTTGACAGGGTTGCACCATTCTCTATGACTTCCCATAGTGCATAGTCTATCATCTGGATATATTGTTCAATCCTCATCCTTCAGATCTCATACTCACCAGTTTGACATGAACTATGATGCAACCACCATGTGGTGCAGAATCTGACACATAACTTATGCAAAAAACGTATCTGCTATATTCATCAGCTTCGCAATAAGCCTCTATACACTTGTTGATCCCACTTCAATAGATCAAATTCCTTAAGCTTGTTTAAGGATTAGTTATATTAGATAAATCTAACACAACTATAGTAGAAACTTTGTTTGAATGTATTAAAGATTATGCGGAATCTAATCTTTAATATTAAGAAGAATTATTAATAAAATAGTAATTCAATGAACATACAATTCAACAAATAAGCTCCAATATTATTAATGATAATAATAAGAATACTCTCAAAGTATTAGGGTTACAAAGACCTTGAAGCTAAGAATTATACGACTAAGATTGATTTTTGGTTTTGGTTTTGTACCGGTACAATTCAAACTCTATGCCCTATGACCATCCTTTTATAACACCAAGGAGTCCTAGTTGGCTTACAATACTTTCCTAAGTATCTAAAATCTTTTCTATAAACAACTAATACATATCATATAAGCAGTACTAACTAGCAGCATTAACTTGATATTCACTAGCAGTAGTAACTTCAAGCATATTTTCACTAGCAGCATTAACTTCAGCTGAGCAGTCTTAACTTTGTACTAATAGTAGTAACTACTTAGCATATTTTCTTTGAAGTTCATCAGCAACACTAATATTCACTAGCAGTACTAACTGTGTACTAGCAGTAGTAAACACTTAGCATATTTTCTTTGAAGTCTCTGAGCAGTACTAACTCTAGCTGAGCAACATTAACACAAACATGAGCAGCAGTAATTCAAACAACATCAAGAAGACTTTTAATCCCAACAGAGAAGCAGGTTTCTTAAATTTCCATGCCTTCTTGGGAGTTGTTTCTCCTGTAGCGAATGCAAAATAAGTCTTATAGGCAGTAGAGTTTAACATCTTCCTATTGGTCATCCCTGCAGGTGGTAATACAGAGAAGCAGGTTTCTCTTCTTTCATGGAGTCTCTATTGTCTATCTGGAACATAAAGTCTTCCCAAAGTAGTTTAACAAAGTCAACATTCTGGTTGTAATACATCCCTTACAAGATTTGTGCTCTTGAAAGTCTGATCTTATCAAGACCTGTGGTTTTCCCAGAAAGGCATCAGTTGATGACTACAGCAAAGGTTCTCCAAGGTTGGTTCATATGATCTGTATACACCTTAGTTACAGGAATCAATAACAACTGTGTACCTAAAGTTCCTTGATAAATTAGACAATTTCTGGATCAGAAGAAGGAGGTATAACAAACTCTTGATTTGAAAGTCTAGGACAGATCTGAAGGATGTCAAGTAAGACTTCTACATCAATTATACATTTCTTCTTGTCTAGCTTGAACTTGTATGAGGATGAGTTTTTAATCTTGGTGATGGTGTGCCAGAACTGATGCATATATATTTCTGGGACTTCTGCTGTGATTAGGAAAGCTGGATAACAAGTAGTGAGTGCAAGAGCATCTAAGACGACTTGATAAGTGGATTCCTTTAGAGACTTTGTGGAATCACTTCTCATGTTGCATATGCCAATCTTGACTTGATTCTCAGGTGCAACCAAGGCGTTGTCAAGAGTAATTTGTTGAGCAGTGGGATTCATGGTTCTGCTAAGAATTGTCTAATACAGTTTATATACAGACAAATATATATATCACTGAATGACAATTTGGATCATGCAGTTAGGTTTTAAGAAGCAAGTTATGATACTTAACTAGGGAATTAAACACAGATTATTAGGTATACAGGTATAACACAAGTCGATGATCAAAGATAAGAAAGTCAACTTGGAAGGTCAACAGACTAACTACTGGTATAAAAATGGTCAATCTAAAGAAACATCAGATAGAATACTAAGGAAAATTACCCTAAATAAATCACCTAGTGAAAATTAAAGGTATAAATGCCTAGTGTTAAGATTTAGGTATAAATCACCTAGTTATATCCACGTATAAATCGCTCAGTTATATCCACATATAAATTGCCCAGTTATAATTAGGTATAAATCACCCAATTATAATCAGGTATAAATTACCCAGTTATAATTAGGTATAAATTGCCCAATAATCAGTGTATAAATCACCTACTGCAACAGGAGAAAAGGTCTCTTCATAATCAATCCTTGGGGTTTGAGTGAAGCCCTTTGCTACCAGACGAGCTTTATAGGTGTGTACTGCTCCATCCATGTCGGTCTTCTTTTTGAAGAGCCATTTATGACCAACGGTTTTTTCGTTAGAAGGAAGATCAACTAACTCCTAAACTTCATTATCTTTCATGATTGGCATCTCACTTCATAAGCATTAAGCATTTGTCAAGACCAGGATCCAACAATGCGGCTTTATAGTTAGCGAGTTCACCGAGATCCCCTAACTCATGTTCCTCAACATCGATGTATAGGCACATACGATCTGGGGTATGGCGTGTCCTTGTGGACCTACAAATGGGATTGATATCACTTTAAGGTTCATCAATTTCTTGATCATCCTCTTCATGATTTAAGCTAGTGTCTAAAGAAGGATGTGTATCTTCTTCTTGAATAATTTCAAGATCTTCTAGACTCCCACTTGCTTCATGATCTATAACATCATTCTCAAAGAACTCAGCATTCCGGGCAACAAAGACTTTGTTCTTGGGTGGGTAGTAGAAAGAATATCCCATCGTTTCCTTTGGGTATCCTACAAAAATACACTTAAAAGCTCTGGGTTCTAGTTTTTCAGGTTTGGTAAGTGTATCACGCTTAACAAATGCCTCACAACCCTAGACTTTTAAGTAAGATAGTTTAAGGGCTTGACCATGCCATACTTCGAATGCTGAGTCTTTATCAACCTCTTAGTTAGTAACCATGTGAGGAATGCTGCAGCAGACTCAAGGGCATAATCCCAAAAGGACTTTGGAAGAGTAGTTTGACTCATCATGGATCGAACCATGTCTAGCAGTGTTCGATTTCTCTTCTCTGACACACAATTATGTTGTGGCGTGTAGGGAGGAGTTCTATGATCAATAATCTCATGATCCTTTAGATGATCCAAAAACCTCTGACTCCCTATAGTTACCTCCATAATCAGAACGTAGTGATTTTATAAGTCTTCCGATTGGTTTTTCTACTCCTTTGAACACTTAAAAGTTTTCAAACACTTCATGTTTATGTTTAAGCAAGTAAACATATACATAACGACTAAAGTGGTCAGTAAAAATGACGAAGTAGCTAGCTCCTTGTCTTGACATAATCTTAAATGGACCACATACATCGGTGTGGATTAGTCCAAGTAGATCTTTGGCCCTTTCCACTTGATGTGAATAAGGTTTTCTTGCCATCTTTTCCAAGACCCATACCAAAAACACATTTCGTCCAAAAGACTTAATTTTAGTTGAATCGAGAAGCCCATCATGTTGCAACTTCTTTATGCGTTTCTTGTTAATGTGTCCAAGACGACAATACTACAAGAGAGCAGAGTCCAAGTTAAGCTTGGCTCTTTTATTGCTAACAACATATATAGAACTATCATTTGTATCAGAAGAAGACAAAAAAATTCATAAATATCATCCTGTAGGATAGCATTAAAATAAATCAAATTATTTCTAGAAACAGAAATTGAATTATCATTCTCAAAGCGGTTAAAAAACCATCCTTGTACAAACGTGAAACTGAAATGATGCCTCGTGTAGTAGAGGGAGCATAATGACAATGGTGTAAAATTAAAGCAAGTCCACTAGGAAGACACAAATGAATTCTCTAATAGCTTTAACTGCTGCACGATGACCATCGCCCATGTACAGACTTAAAGCTCCTGGCTTCAGTTTCCTACTTCCCCTGAGACCCTGAGTAGTTATACAAATATGAGTACCATAACCCATATCATAAACCCAAGATGTACTAGGAAAAGAGTAGAGTTCTATGGTGAAAATACCTGAAGTGCTAGCTCCTTGAGATAGCTTCTTCTTTTTCATCAACTCGGCGAGATAAACAGGACAATTCCTTCTCTAATGACCTACTTCACCACATTGGGAGTGGCAATCGCGTCCTACGCCTGGATTTCCTTCTTGGTGTTGGAGGAATTCCTAGGTTGGAGCAAACGGTTGGCCGCCTGAGCACAGGTGCATAGCCCATACTTTGCTTTGCCTTTCCCTTGATTCCCTTTAGCAGCCTTATGCGATTTCATTCTGTTTGGTGGTTTGTTTTTTTCTAGATCCTTCATGCTCTAAGCAAGAAGAGTAGGTGGAACTATCAGTTGGAGGGAGAGTTTGATCATGTAGCTTTAGCATAGCATGCAACTCAGTCACAGTCTTTCCCATGTTATGCATGTTATAATTTTGCACAAAACCATCATATTCCTTCCTTAGTGAAACCAAGATAAGGCTGACAGATAAGTTTTGAGTCATAGCATGACCAAGATGTTCCAAGTTGTCTATATAGCTCTTCATTTTGAGAACGTAAGAGCTAACAGACTGCCCTTCTTCTTGTTTGTACTTGTGGAATTCTCGCACGGTCTGAAGAAGTTCCTGATCTGCCTGTTGTACATACAACGTTTTCAGTTCCTTTAGCATGTCATAAGTATCAAGGTGCTACAGATTCTTTTGGATATCTGGGTCCATGGTCATAAGCATTAGACTAGAAATTACCTTCTGAGCCTTGACCCAATCTTGATGCATGGTCACGATATCCGAAGGAATTACTTGTCCTTCAGCTAGAACTAGCAAAACAGGTATTGGTTGTTCTAGAAATGGTAGCTTGTCTTCAGTAGAGAGCACAATCCGAAGATTGCGATACCATTCCAAGAAGTTGTTTCCAGTTACTTTTTGTTTTTCAAACAATGACCTTAATATCGAATTGTTTACTCTGGTGGTAGTTATCTACAATTTAGAAAAAGTTAAATTTTATTAGTATTTTTGATAATTAAATTCTTAATAGAATTAACTACCCAATTAATTTACTAATTAAGACTATGATCCAACTTGACCTCCTACTTGGTAACAAAGGTCTGACCAATACGAAAACAAGTAGGGCAAGAGGTAAGCGAGGAACGTTAATTACAATTAATGCAACTCTTAGATTTATGAGACCGGTCTAGACAATAGTAAACACGTAATAATGTCAAGAGCATGTTTAGTTCTCATCTTATGCCTCGAGCACGAGGTCTAACCAGGACTACCCGATTTAAGTCTACCAAGCAAGAACTTGTAAAAATAGTTAGAGGTCTGACCAGTGAACCGTAATTGCCATGGGGTTGGAATGACCCTGAGGTCTGACCAGAGTGGCTAAACCAAAGGCACGTGTTCTTGGTTGGGTGGCATTGACTTAAAATTTTCAAAGGGGTGTACACATAAATGTGATAAAAGCGTGTACAAAGAGGCATGCAAACAACTTTGTAGCACTAATTTTAAAAAACTTTTTATAACTGGCATTGTAGTGATACATTGGTTCTACATAACTCTAATCGAACGCACAAAGAAGTGGAGAACCAGGTCAGCGCGAAGCGTATTAAAAACCTGGATTCTTTAGGAATTTCCGCCTTAAACTTCTCTTATAGTTTGTTCTAGTGGATGAGCCGTACTTCCCAATAATCCATAACGTCCAGTTTTTATTTATTCTTGAAATCAAGTTTCATAGTTTAGAGTCTTATTAATTTTCTCAAAATCAAATTTTGCACGAAACAAATAATAGGTCACAATGAGCATGTATTTAAACGTGTAATTAATAGACTGGTTTTAATATCATCTTTCACTAAGCATTAGTCCGTATTGCTTACATTTAGGCGTGTAGGCAAGTAAACAAGTAAAATATGCATAAGAGAAATACATAAGATGACATTAAATTAACAAGTAACATGTAAAATCCAAGTTTTCAAAAGAGTCTTCCCCAATTGGAGAACCATAAGACCCTCACTAGGTTTTCATCAATGTGCCTAGATCACCCCATTCATCACAAAAGTGATTGAGTATGTCTTATGGCCGGATAAGAAAACAAAATCAGACTAAATATGTAAAAGATCTAGTTTCCAAAAATAAAAGATTTTAGTTATCATAAATAAAATCAAGATCTTTTATATATATAGTGTGATCTATTATAAAAGGAAACAAATATACTAAATTAACAATTTAATTTTATTCCTTTTAAGCAATCATAAGTTTTCAAGATCTAGATCTACAAATTTTATTTAATTATGGCAAGGATTTGCATAATTTTGTCATATTTGCAAGAAAACATTAAATAAAATATTAAGCGCAGCAAATCAAGTTATATGAATTAAATCTAGCCGTGAACAATCAAGACATGATATAATTCAAAAGTGTAACCCTAATGCCAAAACGAGTTGACTCATGATGCTACTGCGGAGATTTTACATTCTAGGTAACCAGTTTAGCTATGAGTACGCAGCGGAATGAATCTAGTTAAGGCACATAGATTAACACTTAATAAAGTAAATAATTATAACATAAAATTAAATAATTACTTACCTCTTGATCTTGTTCTTAAAACCGAGTTTAGCAGTTAATTTACTGCCTCTACGGTTTCTCACACAAATACGTCAACCGAGTACGAGTTGATTGCTAGTCTTCCTTCACGATCCAAACACCTTGTGTCTTATACCAATTACCAAACGCACCTTGTGAGCTTCTTGTAATCGAAAACCAATAAACCGTATAAACCCTAAATCGGTTAGGGTTTAACTGAAAACCAAACACATCCTAATTTAGTTAGGGTTTGAGAACCAAAAACTGAATAAACCCTAATTGGGTTTGCGTCTTGTCAAGCTAGGAGTGACGCCAAACGAGCACCAAGTGAGAGTGAGTGAACCGAAAACCCTTGAGGGTTTCAGTATTGAATTCGGTGAAGGGGAGGAAAAACCGAAAACCCTAAAAGGGTGAATCGGTTTATCGATTTAGGAGAGAGAGAGAGAGAGAGAGAGAGAGAAAAACGGAAACAAGTTTTAGGTTTTAGGGATTTTATTGAGTGAATTCAATTGAAGAATGAGGTGTAGGGTGGGGGGTTTATATAGGCACTCAACCCTAACCCAATTCTTGTACAACAAGGAAAATAAAGTTTCCTTTTCCCCCTCCTTTACCCCCATAAACAAACCAAACACCCCTACTAGAACCCTCTTGGGGTTCGGTCAAACAAAGGTACCCCACGGGTTTGTGTTTTGTTCGTTTAAGTCCTTCGGGTTTATATTTTAAATATTCGTTATACTTTATTAAACAATTAACGGTAAATAACGACTATTTAAATATTATCGTGAAGTAAAACATAATCTATGTGTTTAACGCATGTGCCCCCAATAGGCTCACGTATTTCTAACGTATAACTTGCGGAACCGACTACCATTTTCCAACAATGTTCAAATACCAAAATAGATATATAGCAAGATGGGTTTTCAGGCAGGTTGGATAAAGGGTAAAATGCTACCTACTAGAGACATTTGAGTAAGATGGCTTTGATTCCCGTTTGGTTCAGTTTGCAGCAAAAAAATCCTTATGAACCAGATATTAAATATGATGACTTTAATATAAAAATGTTGATCATAATGGTTACAAAATGACTCAAACGGGAAAAAAGCTATTTTTTATGACTCAAATGTATAAAAAGAATTACAATAATCTTGGTGGACTTCTCTAGCAGCAATGTGCAGCAAAAACAACTAAGATAATAATAGTGATACTGCAATTGTTTCCCTAAGTATCCTTATGGTATCACTTGCCTAGCAATTCTGCAGCAATATAGGAAATACAAGCTCATCCTTTACAATAATCTCTACATGCTTTCTTGTCAGAATCATCCACGGAAAAAAGTTAATGAAAGTAACACATAGGTTATTTAGATGGGAATTCAATTATCATAGCTCAAATAGAGTGATTATCTGCAGCACCAAGTGGGCTAGTTTTTTAATTTTACCTGAGATCCTTTCCTTCAGTGATTTCACATTAATAACTGGATCCATTTTAGGGTTGTAGCCGTTTTTTTAATCAGTGAAGCTGTTAAATATAAGTTCATGGTAAAATCAACAGCTTGTGCGATTTTTCAATAGTAGTGATACTTATAATCAAGAGTATCATAATAATATTAAGAGTAAACTGCAAAAATCATCCCTGTGGTTTGTAGTTTGTGGCACTAATCATCCCTACCCGATACTATTGGCACTAATCATCACTGAGTGGCCAAACGTCCTACAAAAATCATCCTTATTAGGGATGATTTTTGAAAAAAGTTTAACAAAAAGTTTTGTAAAAATCATCCCTCTAGGGATGATTTTTGCTGAACGTTTCACCACTCAGGA
>BQNB010023314.1:0-38459 GCA_026074375.1 Tanacetum coccineum | reverse complement strand
ACCTATATCATAAAGATACTAGATCAGATTTACCAAGGTAAATAATCCTTTAGTGTACATAAAAGCTTTGGAATCAAAGAGAGAAAATAAAGGACGATTTTTTCTTAAGATACTCGAACCAAAAACAATAAACACAAAAACTAAACACACCACTCCATGGCTCTTGATACCAATTGAAGAATACAAGTAATCTTTGATATGAAATGAGTAGGAACTTAGTGAGAGAAAGTGGAAGGAAGGATGTATTCTAGAGAGAGAAAGTAAGAAACATATAATGCATAAATGAAATGAGAATACAAAACCAACCAACACCCTCTCCAAGGCATGGAGAGGGTATTTATACATACAAAGTGGCCGGCCATGGGCCTAAATGGGCTTTCCATGGGCCTTTGGGCCATTTTAGCTTAATTAACGTAACTACGGGCTTTGACTATTCTACATTGGAAGTGATCGATACTTTTCTTGTTTCTAACACACACACATATAGGCTTTTTGGGTGATTTCCTAAAATGTTACCTTTTTGAACAGTCTATTCTAACTAACCAATTAGGTCTTAACAAGATGTACATGCCACATTCTAAAGTCAACAATACTATCGGCACTCTCATGTATTTGGTGGATTTTATGTATAATAGATGAAAATGAAATATTAGGCTTAATCTCACCAAATTAATTACAGGATAATAATGTGCTCGGCAAAGATTTATTCTAGTTTAGTAAGAAAAACATGTCAAAATTTTAAAATTGGCACAATTTTTCAAAGAAAACTAGGAAATCAAAGGCAAATATAGGTCAAGTGGTAATTCTACTCTCATCTCCCACTTGGTTTGTACAATGCCCCTATTGTATAATTAAGGAAATGAAATAATGAAATAAGAGTATAATTATAACAAAAGACTCCCCTAAGTGTTGCTCTCTTCTCTGAGTGATAATTGCAAGAGTTGACTTCTTGTAAAGTGTCTATGGAACAACCTCGTTTCCCCTGAAATCACTAGACAACAAAGAGCGTAAACTTTCATGGATAAATTTACACTACAATCTAACTCACTTTTGTAGGAATCACGGTTGCATTTAGCATATGCAACAAGCCTTTTAAACCACTTGGTGTCCCAAGTGGACGAGTGGAGTCTCGTGAGAGTTTCTAGGGAACATACCCACAAAGTTCATTTACTTGTACACGGTTTTTAAAAAGGTTTCAAACTTATTTTAGTTTTTCAGAAAGGGCTTTCCGGCGTAACCATAGGTTTGGTTATGGCGTAAACATGTGGTTTTTTTAATTTTAAATTTTGAACAAAAAGGTTACGGCATAACTAATGCAGGACATTACGCTGTAATGATTTCTGTTATGACGTAACCTTTGTGGTTATGCCTATACAGAACCTTTATACCACATGAAAATGGAGACCTCGAATTCCTATTTCTTCGTAGAGAAACCTACAAAACAAAGTGAGAAACCAATAAAAACCAACTAATAAGCACTTTGGTTTATTACCGAGTCTTTAAGTTAGACTCAAAATGTTCTACGTCTGTCTGTAGATCCTTCTTCCATTGTCCACTTCCTTACGGATCATATCCCTGAATCTTAACCCGTTTTCTCTTCCCATTGGCAAGGCATCCATCAATTCTTTAGTAACACAGATGAAACTTTGGCCAGTGTCAAACGAGTATATTTTCACTTCAAAAGTTTCTACGTGAACCATTGGTGGGTCATACTCTTCTATGTTGATTCTAAGTTTTTGCCTTTCCTCCTCTTTTGATTTTTGATCATGCCACCAATAAGTATTATCCCCTTGTACTTTCCTACAATTTTCTCATATATCATCTAGCATATGTCATTTCTTTCCTATTCCTAATTCATATTCGTCTGCTAACTAGTCAATTTCTAGATCGAACATCCACTTATAGTCGTCAAAACTTCTTTCTCGCGGGTCTTTCACTATATCTTCTTGAAAACAGTAGATTAGCTATATTTTAAGTAGGGATTTTTTCACTGGTTCACTTACGTGTGTGTGTCCTAACTTTGTCAATAACCAATCCTTAAAAGGGTAGTCCTTGGGTCTAGGATTGAGATTCTCTTGGTCCTTGGTATACCTTAAAGTAGGAGTGTTTGGATTGTTGATACACCATTCTTCAAACCTCTCATCCCAAATCAATAATTTCTCTTGGTTTTCTCCGTATTTGACTAACATGAATTCAGGAAATGATAAACCAGCCCCGTTTATTCTCTTTCTATCATCATCATAGTAATAGTACCATTTTTTAAGATCTCCTTCTTTATTCATTTCATATATCTCATGGCCTCCATTACACTCTTTTATGTTTGGGTCACATGTTGGCCAAAGTTTGAGTTCGCCTTCCAGAATTTGTTTAACTGGTTTATGTACGTGCTAGGGAGGTTTATATCAAATTCAAGTTTTCTTGGCTTCTTGCGACTTCGTCCTTGCTCTTGATTACAAGAATTGTTCTTATTATGCTCGTCGTTGGTTTCCTCAACCCTAGATGATGCATCTGAGGGAGTATTAGAGGTTGTGTTTATCATATAAATCTCCCATATGGGGTTTGTGAAATTATGAATCTTTTTGTCCATATCAAAGGTAACTCTGTCACCTTCAATTCCTAAGGAGATTTCTTTATTAAAGACATCTATTTCGGCATGAATGGTGGCTAGAAATGGTCTCCCAAGAATCATGGTTTCATTACGTGTGTTTAACATATTCATAACCACAAAATCTAATGGGAATACAAATTTATCGATCTTGATAAGGACGTTCTTAACTATTCCAATAGGAGATCTTTTTGTCATATCTGCCATTTCAACGAGCATTTCAGTCTTCTTAAGTCGAGCTAATTTTAGGTGTTCGAAAATGGACTTGGGTATGACATTAACTCTGGCGCCTAAATCTACCATAGCATAAAAATTTAAACTTCCAATAGTGCAAGGAAGGGTAAAATTCCCAGGGTTTAACTCTTTTGGTGGTAATTGACATGGCGGAATTTTTAGAGACACGTCGTTTGTTTGGACAATTTGAGTGCATTTGTTAGAAGCAATTGATATCTTATGCCTTCCATTATTGAGGGATGTATTTTCATCATCGTATACTTGATGTGTCGTTGTGTGGTGTATATTTTTATGATTCAAGTTTTAAATTTATATTTTGCCAACTTAACCAAAAACAACACTTTAACGGGCAGTGTACCCGGTCAGTGGTAGATTCGTGGTAAGTAGAGGTTAAATCTCTCAATTTATTTATATTTTGATTGTCTAATCTAAGTTAATTCTAATCAAAGTCAAACCTATGCTAATCCTATGTTAGTTCTAATCCTAATTCTAACAGGTAAAAGGGGGTTTCCAGCATGAGATACTAGCACGGATTTAGTTCATAACTACAATTAATTCAAGACACTTTAACCCACGTAAGCAAATTAACAGAAGATAAAAGAGCGGTCGAGCCTTATGATAGAAAACGATATTAGCCATCATTAATCCAATTAGAAGTTGGTTTTTTTATTCAGTGCAATGATTACTTATCTCGAAGAGGCATATCATTCTTATACTTAAGCGGGACTTCATCCTAAGACCTAGACACATTAATTCTGTCACAATTAAAGCATCCGCATAAAGCATCCTTATTTGCTGATTATAATCTATCTTAGGGATTAAAGCAATGGTGATCTTGTTAAACCTTAGCTCATAGAGACTTTACCTACTTACTGCTTAATGGCAATATATACTCTAGTAGTCCACTTGTCCAACTATCTAATGGAATTAAAACATTATTTGTTAAATTATCTAGATTCACCTACTAGTCAACATGTTCAATAAACCAAAGGCAATTTCCGTTAACTAGTTAAGCCAGAAGCGTATCCTTAGCACGATTTTAGAAAGACAATATTTGTGATCTTATGATTCTAGATGTATAAATCACTATATGGAGAGTTATCCCGGCATATTGATTACTTGGTCCGTATCACTAGATACAGTTGAATGATAGGTCGCATACAAAAGCACATAAACAAGTATATTGATAAACATAAACAAGCATACAACGATAAATTAAGAAATCGAGATATAAACAAAACCAAACATTCAGATCTTCATAATAATAGCTAATACCCGAAGGTATTAGCCTTTAAACATCATAATTAATACAAGAGTAATTATTTTAGCCAAGGTAAACTAACCGAGTTAACGAATGATACCAAAAACTAAACGATTACAAAAGTATAAGAAATTACACGTTGTCTTCTATGGATTGGAATGCGTTGCAAGACCTCTTCTGCTCTTTTTCTCTTTTGAAAATCAACTTTTGTGGTTTAGGTATCGAGAATATGATTTAGCATACCTAAAACTCATTTTTTAGTTTTCTATTTATACTGTCTGGAAGTAGGTTCGGTACGGCGTATCCAAGATATTGGATACGGCGTATTGGAGTTTTTTGGAGTAGGGACCACGTTTGATATCTTCCAAAATATTCACATGCCATATATCCAATACGGTGTATTGGTCTTCTCTAGATATGGCATATTGATCTTCATTCCTTTGTGATCTTTGGTGAGTGCAGGCACAGATACGCCGTATCTTCCTTGATGGATACGGCGTATTGGTAGTCAGAATAGTAATCTTCAAAATATCTTCGTTTAATCTCCAGAATGCGCACCTTTTGCTAATATTCACCAAGTACTCCGTAATTACTGCAATTTTCAAATATAAATGATTGAGTAATAATTCTTTGCAATAATTATACAAAATGGGTTAATTACATAGGATAAATGATGCTACAAAATAGACGTTATTTGATGTCATCAAATATCCCCCCACTTGAATCCTTCTTGTCCTCAAGTAGCCTTTAGAAGTTTATAAAAATGTATCCCTAAGGATATTTTCCATTAAAGCATTTACTTGATCTATTACAAGTACACAACCAAACACCTCAACAAATAGGAATATGAAAACACTCAAATCACTCAACTAATCTATGTGGTAACATGTAACTAATTCTCTCAATTGCTCGGTCGTGACGAGTATTCTATCATAAGCTTGGCAAGGATACACATCTCCACCGCTAAAGCTAAGGAGTAACAAGTTTATAAAGGTAAATATGGGTTTATATGATAAGGCTTAGGGTTGATTACTCTAACTAATCTTTATCGATACCAATATTCCAGGAGGGCGACAAAGACCACACATACACACCCGTAACGACGGGATAGACACATGTGACTGCTCACTCCCACCTCGAATAAGCTAAAGAGTAGGAATAGTAGAGTAATATAGAGTATGAATCTTCTAACTTTCACCAATAGTAATAAACCAACAAGGCAGCTGAGACATGCATACATGGCCGTAACGACGGAATAGACATGCACGCTCGATCACATCCTCATTCGCGTAAAACCCATGGTTAATGATTAGGAAAGGGAATTAAATTGTTGTTAAATAAAAATTACAAAACAAATAGATTAAGTCTAAAATACAAGTTGCTAGACACTTTTTCCCGACCGTTACCATGATAAAGACACAACTATTTACAACGTCTTGATCATAGATCAAAAACAACAACCTAAGTTGGCGTTCCCGTAACGGTCAACTTCCCAATCATCCCATACTTTACATACTTTACAAGGCAAGTGGCGATATCTTCCACTTTATACAATACTTTACATCGTCGATTTGTATCAACGAATAATTGATCCTTCGTGTAATTCCTTTGGTAGTTGCGAAATGATTATCTTCAATCTTTCCTTCTCTTTTTTTTGTTGCGATATTTCTAATTTTTTTGATTTTTTTTCTAACACTATACCACGAAACTCGGTGTAGTATCACCATCTTCACGATCATAATAATTCTAGATAATTCCTTCGATAATTCTTCATTCTTCAGACGTACCAATAATTGCGATGGTAGTAAAAATACATGAGTTTTGACTATAATATACATTCTCATTTGCGATGTGCAAATTCTTCCAACCGTGCCAAAGATAGAAAATTTTGACACGAGACTCGGGAAATACAAACTTTACACTTTAAGCAACTAGCAACTATAAAATAAACTTAATCTAACAGGGTAGGCTAAGGTGTAAAGGTGTAACGAAACAAATAATTGGTGTAGTTCCTAAAAGATTGGCTCTATGGGTTGTTCTAGGGGTATCTTACTCTTAAAGTGAGAGTAAACAAAGGGTTTATACGGGGGTTAACTAACCAGTGTAGTTAGTTAATAAGCAACATGTAAAGGCGTTTTGGGTGTAATCCTAAAATTTACCAATTTAAACAAGTTACTCCATCTAAATACATAGTACTTATCACTGCGGTCTCGAATAGATATACCAAGCCAAGTTCTAAAGTCTACAACATCACCGGCACACTTATATTTTGTAGAATTTGGGTAAATATTTGGAAACAGATAAGGTTAAATCCTCACAATATCTAACAAGGATTATTGTGTGCGGGTAATGTATCAAGTAATTTCACAAAAGTATGCTTGAAATTTTTTTAAATTTGAGCATAATTTATGCATTTTAGTGTGAAAATTAGGACAAGTATACATTATAATTCCCATCCCCCCACTTGAATTATACAACGTCCTTGTTGTATAGATAAAACATTAAAAACACAGGAAATAAAAAAAGAATTAGAATGAGAAACTCCCCTGATATTTTCTCGGTAGATTCTCCATGTTGAGTTTATTGAGCAAGAATTCATGTGTTGAATAGCCGCCTTGAAGTTTCAAGACTCCAACACTTCAAGATCTCCAGATTTGTAAATTCTCCACCAATATTCGTTGATATTTCTTTCACGAGGTCCTGTATAAATTCTCAGAAAACAAATGCAATTCTATCTTCGTGTATTTGTTTGGTTAGACTCGAAATATGAACCTAAAACTGTACAGGAAGTTGATATGCCGTATTCATTCCTCAGGATACGTCGTATTGATACCTGTATATGTTGTATTTATTTAATGAATACGTCGTATAGACTGTGCTGAAAATAAAGATTGGATAACGTCCAGATAGTCAATACGCCGTATCCATGGGGTTTGGATACGCCGTATAGACAGTCTGGAAAGACAGACTCGATAAAAATTAAAAATACATTCTGGGTTGTCTCCCGACAAGTACTTTTGTTTACAAAAAAGTCTTTAAGTTAGACTTGCCCCAATTTAATCCCATCCTTATAAAACAACTTGGGGTCGAACGGGATGCCAAACGGCACATATAAATTCTTAATAAGATTTATTAGCATCCCTTTGATAAGATAATTACAAGCCACGATATTAACATTTAATTCCTTGATAAAATTTTCAGTTTTGAAAATTTTATTAGATGTATCATGACTTGTTTTCAAAAGCTTATTTGACCCATGTTCATAGGCACCATCATCCGTATTTATTACATTACCCCTCGAAGGCTATTTAATATCGATTTTATCATCATCATTGTCCTTTTTTGATTTTGAATCATCGGGATAAATTACGTTAAAAGGAAATAGATCATTAAAGTGTAAAACATTTTGTTCCTTTTCATCACATTCGGACAATGATGTTTCATCTTTCAAATCAAATTCATTGATATGTTGAGGGCTTAAAATCGGTTCAGTTAATAAAGTTGATTTAGACGTTTGAGTATCATTGTAAACAATGGCTGGAAATTCATTCTCAAAATCATTAAAGAAGTCTAAATCATCAAAACAACTTACTATAGGCTCGGGTGGTAGGAACGAAGGTATATTGACTTTTTCATTATCGTTTTCCGAGTCTGTTTTCAAATCATTGGTAGGAATTATTTTATAAGAAAATGAGTTTTTGTCAAAAATTACCGTGTAATCTTTATCGTTAGAATCCTCAAACGAAATTCTAAAGTCAATTTCATCGTTAAGTGAACTTACCGTATAATACTTATACTTCCTTTATAATATGATAATAACAACCACATAACATATGAATAAGTGTACAAAATCATAATCACAAGTAAAAATATGTTTTACATGTTTAAAACATCCTAATGGTGATTTTGCTACATAGAACATATAGATGCATAAAATGATAAATGTAAAGTTATAAAGAGTTTTAGATAACCTTAGGATGATGTAACATGATAACCAACAAAATCCAAACCCTAGTTTAGATGATAAACCAAAGCTTGCACCACTTAGAAAACCTTAACTTTTCAAAGAAACCCTAGCTTTCTTTTCCTTGCTTTAATCCTTGTAAAGGCTTAACCAAGCCTTTAAACCTCCATGGTATGCCTTAGATATGATGTAGGATCACTTGTGAATGTGTTAAATAAAATTTTATAGATTGTGTAAGGGTTTTGAGGGTGAGCCGTGGGTAGGGAAGCACCAAAGAGAGAAAAAGGGTTGTTTTCACCTTATGAAATGGAATGTGTATGTGCATTATCTCTAGTTGCTAGCTTATATACTCCAAGGACTTGGTTGAGATCAAGACTAGATACATAATAGACATGATGAGGGAAATAAGGAAGAAAAATAAGCAAACACTATTCACAACATCATGTTTTAATTAGCTATATGTTGTACAAGACTTTTAGAAGATTTTTGCAAGATTTTTAAGATATTATCTCATATGTTTGCATCCATATCCGGCCCTATATTGATATAGGTGATGATATTTTGAAAGTTTTGGGTATTGTGTATAAAAGTGGGTATTTGTTGAAGCGTGGAAATGTTTTGGTGTTTCCGGGTATACCTAAATGTATTTAATTGCGAAACGTAAACGTTTTACATAACCAACAAAAATAAAATATAAAAAGTTGATTATTACTTTTGTAAAAATAATATATTGTTTGCTTGATGAAAACTTTAATTCGTTTAGTGTCCGTTTATGCTAAACGATAATTTTTAACTTACGCGATTTAACTTAACTATTAAAATTAAAAGTAAACGCGTGCGAGAATAGAAATAAATAGTGGATTAAATAGCGCCGTAAATGACCTGAAAATACGAAATGTTACATTAGAGTCGCGTTTTTTAATTCCCGTTAACGTTTTTAGGTTCGATCTTTAATTGCCTTTAATCGTTGCTTGCCTTTACTTGTTTTTACATATTATTAGTAGAAATAGAATCCCAAATCAAATTTTAAACTATTCAAATCACGCGATCATGAACTTAACCTCGATTCTCAATTCACGCCTCGTCGGGAAACGACCCGGGAAGGTTTTGGAATTTACTTTGGGTAAAAGTAATCTCTTAGAAGCCTTACGGAATACTTACTCTCTCTTATCATTTGATGTATCAAATAGTTTTATAACGTAATGAAATAGTCAATAAAGTAAACGTGAAGTAGCTCATAGGGTGACAACAAAATGGTTTATAGGTTGACATCGAGATTGTTTGTAAAGCAATAGGTCATAACAAGTATAAAGAATATCTGAACAAACGCAGAAGTAGTCAAAGAGAATGAACGTAAAGAATTATTCAATCAATTAAAATAAATGTAAAGAGTCGTGTTCTAAAGGTAGGTTCTCCAAGGTGACACGTATGAGGTGACAAGTTAATTGTCGTACTCCAATCAACTAGAAGACTTCAAAACGACGGATAAATAAACAAAATATGCGATTCAAAAGCATAAGAAGAGTGTTCTAACTCGGAGTCGAATGGTAAAATAACTAGTGGAATTTACAAACTATGCCAAATTTCGATATCATCAAAAGGGAATAAAGTAAAGTCGCGTAAATGGTTGAAGTTAATCGTAAGCGATCAAGAAGAAATTAGCCCATAAGTATAGGTATCCTTATATAATACCAGTATTGACGCCAAGGGAGTATGAGAAATCAGGAAGTAACAAAAATCAGGAGTGATGAACTATTTATATAACTGACCAATGTTAAGGTAAAATAGTAAGACGTCATACTTGATAGATGTAGAGAGAAACGAAATCATAGTCTAGTATATAAATATTCATTATCCATGTATAGTGTAAGGGTTTGCAAAGAGAGCATATAAGTTACCTAAGAGCAAGCGCGCAGCGAATATCGGATTAAAACAAGGAAAGACTTTATATTTGGAAATACATGGTCATAGTCTAGTGTTGTGAAAACGACTAGTTCTCTATGACATTGCAGCTCTTGATAACCATTGTCACCCCCCAAAATCAGACGGCAGCGGAAATTTAGTAAAAATTGGGGTGCGACTTCAAAGGCAAAAGTTACAAGTCTCAGAAACGACCTCAAAAGAGACGTTTATATAAATTTCATTTTTTATATTAAATCTAGAGTTACAAGGATCCCATTTATATTGCCAATAGAAACATTTTTTTTAAAAATCGGGTTTTTTTGGTCGAATGGTTACAAGTTATGATAAGCTTCAAAAATAATTTTACGCGACATCGATGCTCCCAATGCTCAGCTAGCAAAATAATAACATGAGAATAAAATAACGCAAAAACTATCATCAATAATGTTGTGAATTATAGGTTTATGTAACAAAAACAGTATTGAATTATATTTAAGAAATATTTAGAAGGAAATGTAGGTTACAACATTTAAAATGTGTTATTTACGAAAATCAATCTGAAATCTGAGTAGTAATTCAGTAAATCAAAGAAGTATTTAAAGGTGGACCACAAGACTTAGGTAATTGGTGGATATAATGTAGTATTACGAAGTCCTGAAACAAATTATAGAGAACTATGTACGTGTTCATAGTCCTAAATAGGTAGGTAGACAAGAGAAACACATTCTTCATGTACAACACTTTTGTAATTATTGCTCTAGGATCATTGACACTGAACCTTAAACACGTAAGAAGTAATCGTAATATTTGCACCCACGCATTGATAAGGATGATTGCCAAACATCCAACGTATTATTCAAATGTTAAATGCACCATGAGTCACCGTGGCCCAGAGAAGGTGGGGGATTGTCAGCTAGATAGATCTTTCTCAAAACAACTCGCCGTATATTAGCTACTCTCGGATCATGATAAAAGGGTACTTAGTGGCAAGGTGTACTTAAGCAATAATATGATCACGAAATAGCATACAGTTTTAAAACACTTGTGTCCGTAGTAAAACAAGCATGTAATTCCACCCCGTAGAGTTTGTAAAACAAGTAGATAGAAATGGGGCTATGAACTCACTAAGTCTTTGAAAAGTAATCACATTGTTATAAATAAACGAGTATGTAAAAGAGTTTGTAAACAAGCATGTATCCCCCTCGCGGGTTTATAAAACATTCAAAAGATTGAAATGCGAGGCTATGAACTCACCTCAGAAGTGAAGTGAAGAATAAGTCGAGTGAATGAATAAACGCGTCACGGAAATATCCGAAAGCAACCTAAGTAGATATCGGTCGAATAAGTACTAAGTACTATGAATAACTAATGCCGTATATAATTCTATATAGCTACATCACCATCTAATCGTGTTTGTGAAATAATGATTAAATCGCATTTGATAAATAAATGCCATGTATTTAAGCTCGTATAATCGCATAACTTAGTTCAATCGCCTTTGTAAAATAATATTCATAAAAGTTTAATACAAATATAATTATTATTTAAGTATTTCAAGAATGTTTCGCAAAAATTTTTATTAATGTCGCCAACCAACACTATCATCTCATGTAAAATAGTGCACTCGTTAGAATAATAGTGCGTAAACTTTCGTTTTAAGCCCGTTTCTTACGTTTCTTATGTTCACACTTTCGTATTAAACAATGAGTTATCCAAAATTTGACATTTTTTTTTTTTTAGTCCTCAGATGAACAGTGATCTTTCACTGTTAATTCCAGTTATAAAATTATTTTTTATAAATTTTGTAATCGTTAAAACACCGTTATGGCGGTATCTCACATTAGTTATTAGCTCTTGTTTTTAATGATTCTTTCGAGTCGTTCTCGTAATTAAATAGTTCTATTTATTTATTTGTTTTCCATAAATAAATATACCTCTGCATGAACAGTAACTTTTTATAAAATTATTTTTATAACACTATTTTATTATCGGAAACTCGTCATTTAGCGTTTCTTCTTCGTTTTAAATCGTTTTTCGAGTCTAGTACATGTGGGTATCGTTATGAGACGTACTTTTTTTTAATTCTATAAAATCCTTGCTTAAAAATCGAGCTTAAACAGCCACCATTTTTGAATATTTGTAAATATAGGTTTGACAACTTGATTCTGTAATTTTTATTTATGCACTTGTTATAAGTCCTCATAAATCATTATATATACATTGTCTTACATATTTTAGTGTCATCATATGTCCAAGAGTCCACTAGTTAATGTTCTTAAACAAACGTTTAACTTCATAGACTTTATTAAGTATATTTTACTTTTTGGTTTATACACATACTCTTTTATACACTTAAACCACCAGGTATAACTACTATACTGTCCTTTTTTAATTTGATAATATTACAACCACATAAATATGAATAAGTGTACAAAAATCATAATCACATGTAAAAACTAGTTGGACATGTTTAAAACATACTAATGGTGATTTTTGCTACCATAGAAATATAGATGCATAAAATGAAAATGTAAAGTTATAAAGAGTTTTAGATAACGCTTAGGATGATCGTAACATGATAATCCAACAAGATCCAAAACCCTAGTTTAGATGTTATACCAAAGCTTGCAAACATTAGTAAAACTTAATTTTCAAAGAAACCCTAGCTTTCTTTTCCTTGCTTTAATCCTTGTAAAGGCTTAACCAAGCCTTTAAACCTCCATGGTATGCCTTAGATATGATGTAGGATCACTTGTGAATGTGTTAAATAAAATTTTATAGATTGTGTAAGGGTTTTGAGGGTGAGCCGTGGGGTAGGGAAGCACCAAAGAGAGAAAAAGGGTTGTTTTCACCTTATGAAATGGAATGTGTATTGAGCATTATCTATTGTTGCTAGCTCTATATACTCAATGGAATTGTTGGATTCATACGATAGATACATAATAGACATGATGAGGGAAATAAGGAAGAAAAATAAGCAAACACTATTCACAACATCATGTTTTAATTAGGGCTTTTATTTTTGTTTTTTTTTTTTATGTTGTACAAGGACTTTTAGAAGATTTTTGCAAGATTTTTTAAGATATTATCTCATTTGTTTGCATCCATATCGGCCCTATTATTGAATCGGTGATGATATTTGAAAGTTTGGGGTATAGTGTATAATAGTGGGTATTTGTTGAAGCTGGAATGTTTTGGTGTTTGCTTTTTTTTTTTTTCTTTTTTGTTTTTATTTTTCGGGTATACCTAAATGTATTTAATTGGAAACGTAAAACGTTTTACGTAACCAATAAAAATAAAATATAAAAAGTTGATTATTACTTTTGTAAAAATAATATATTGTTTGCTTGATGAAAACTTTAATTCGTTTAGTGTCCGTTTATGCTAAACGATAATTTTTAACTTAACGGATTTAACTTAACTATTAAAATTAAAAGTAAACGCGTGCGAGAATAGAAATAAATAGTGGATTAAATAGCGCCGTAAATGACCTGAAAATACGAAATGTTACATTAGAGTCGCGTTTTTTAATTCCCGTTAACGTTTTTAGGTTCGATCTTTAATTGCCTTTAATCGTTGCTTGCCTTTACTTGTTTTTACATATTATTAGTAGAAATAGATACAAATCAAATCTTGAACTATTCAAATCACGCGATCACGAACTTAACCTCGATTCCATCACGCCTCGTCGGGAACGACCCGAGAGAAGGTTTTGGAATTTTACTTTGAGTAAAAGTAATCTCTTAGAAGACTTACGGAATACTTACTATTCTCTTATCATGTGATATTTTGATTTTAAATTATATTATATATTTATTAATATATTTATATATCAATTTATATATTATATATATATCTATATTATATATATGTATATTAAGTTATATATATATGTATATAATTAATTTTAAGAAATTAATACCCAAAGGTATTAGCCTTTAAACATCATAATTAATACAAGAGTAATTGTTTTAGCCAAGGTAAACTAACCGAGTTAACGAATAATACCAAAAATTGAACGATTACAAAAGTATAAGAAATTACATGTTGTCTTCTATGGATTGGAATGCGTTGCAAGACCTCTTCTGCTCTTTTTCTCTTCTGAAAATCAACTTTTGTGGTTTAGGTATCGAGAATATGATTTAGCACACCTAAAACTCGTTTTTGAGTTTTCTATTTATACTGTCTGGAAGTCAGTTCGATACGACGTATCCAAGGTATTGGATACGGCGTATTAGAGTTTCTTGCAGTAGGGACCATGTTTGATATCTTCCAGAATATTCACATGCCATATATCTAATACGACGTATTGGTCTTCTCTGGATACGGCGTATTGATCTTCATTCCTTTGTGGTCTTTGGTGAGTGTAGGCACGGATACGCCGTATCTTCCATGATGGATACGGCGTATTAGTAGTCAGAATAGTAATCTTCAAAATATCTTCGTTTAAGCTCCAGAATTCGCGCCTTTTGCTAATATTCACCAAGTACTCCGTAATTACTATAATTCTTAAATATAAATAATTAAGTGACAATTATTTGCAATAATTATACAAAATGGGTTAATTACATCGGATAAATGATGCTACAAAATAGACGTTATTTGATGTCATCAATACTGCTTTACATTGGTCTAATGATGGACTGTTTATTTCATTGGCATCCTTGGTGTGAAATTCTATTGTTAGCTGCTCGATTTGGGTCTCTAAATTTTTGAGAGAAGCGGCTTGGTTTAGAGTATTAATTTCGGCATTCTTCTAGAGTTTCTTTACACATTCTTCCATCTCGGTCCTTCTTTGCGTTGATTCCTCCTGGTGTTTGTTCATAAGCTCCTCTATGCTTGGCCTGTTTTCTCTAATTGGTGGGTGATTGTCCATGCGTGAGTAGTATCCAGGTGGGTTTACACAACACTTAGCTCTATTACTGAAATGTGAAGGTCGTCTGAACTCGCCATATTTAGCTTCCTTGTTGCTTTTTTACTTCCTCCTTAAGAGGGCAGTCTTTGTCAAGATGAGCTTCTCCGCAGTTTTGGCATCCTACTTGAATAGCGTGAACATTCTCTTTTAGTTTCTTCATGTCTCGACCTAGGTTTTCTAGTTTGTTCACAATGGCAGCGATGCCTTCAGAATTACTACTACTTTCTATATTTTTACTGGATGACCCATCGTGCCACTTTTGGGAGTGGTCGGCCATAGTCTGAATTGCCATTAATGCTTGAACAGGTGTCAAGCCAGGAATTGGCCCCTGTGAGTCAAGCAATTGGCGGTTCAAGGCCCCAAGACCGTTATAGAAGATGTTTACCTTCTGATGGTTATTGATGTCATGGGTGGGGCATTTATATAGAAGGTCATTATACCATTCCCAAGCTTGGTATAATGTTTCATCTCCTACCTACTTGAAGTTGCGGATTTCTTCAAGCTGCTTGGCAGTCTTTGATGGTGGATAGTACCTTTGGATACAGGCATTCTTAAGGAGATCCCAGGAATTGACGGTTCCTGGAGGAAGTCTGTCCACCCATCTCTAAGCGGGTCCAGTTAGAGTAATAGGGAAGACGCGCAACATGACAGCATCATGTGATACTCCGGGAATGTTGAATAAGCTGGCGATATCTAAAACTCGCTCCACATGCTCATGGGCGTCATCGTTCTTGTTTCTGGAAAAGGTGTCCTCCCTTAATTCCCGCATGAATTGACTTTTTATTTCAAAGTTCACATTGCCTCCTATTTCTGGTTTAACCACGCCCGGTGCTTGGTTTCCTCGATTCAATGCTAGATATTGCTCCATAGCGAGGTTATCGATTTCCACCTCAGCTATTATGAATATCAAAATGCTTAGTAATAAGAAATCAAATTAAAACTATTTTTAGCTCCCCGGCAGCGGCGCCAAAAAATTGATGCGTAAATTTGTTTTATATATTATTTTACCAAGTTTTAAATTTATATAACTTGTTTACCGATACACGCACTAACGGGCAGAGAACCCGGTCGTATGTAGTGCAGTAGTTTGGTAAATCTGAGGTCGTCCTAAGAGCTAAGGAATGGTTCTAATTTGATTATTGTCACGTTTGAAAATGGTTTTAAGTTTGATTTTAAGAACTACGAAAAGTAAATGTAATAAAGTAAATAGATAGAAGAATTCCGGGAGAAATCCGTGCTAACCTAACCATTTCACTACCAATGACACGATTACATTTTCCTGTGCAATGTTCAATTATAAGTTCTATTAGTGGTTCTAATGTCGACAAACCCAAATTTTCATTTGAGGTTTGTCCTATACTTACTCTGCGATCCCACATTCCCTTACGATCACACGAGCAGGGCGTCTAAGCATGCAGTGGTTAAATTCCAACTACCCTTAAGACCAATCTATAATCTAAACCGATTATTAACCCTCTCTGAAAGAGTTCCTATACTTTTTAAGTATTTAATGTGACAAAGGCGGTAATCTGGTTAATTCCTACACTAAGGATAGATGTCAAGCTGCCCTAGTACCCTACTAATCCCAAGTTCAACATGGTAAGTCTAATATCGGGATTAACAAGATCTAAGCCACCCTCTATACTACTAAAACATGAGGATCAATGAAAGGATATAAGGATATCTAACAGAACCATAATTGAACAGGAAATCATAATCATAACAATAGTATATACATGGTTAGGCCAGCACTAGGAGTGCTTAGCCGCTCATAGTAAAAGTAATGCAAGAATTAATGAATAAAAACATGGATTGAATCATCATAATTCTTACAGAGGATGAAATGAACGATTAAATACAATATTTGTGTAAGTGACTTCTCCCTTAGACCTTCTGATGAAATGCTTCAAACCTTGGGGGTTTGGTTCACCCCTTAGAACTGTGTGTAGAGTGGTGGAAGTGAGTGATGCTGAAAGAGACGGAGGAGGGCTCTATTTATAGGCTTCAAAATGTTTACGGTATAACCCTTGAGAGATGTTACACCATAATCTTGCTACGTAAGCCTCCAATCTTCTAGGCATAAAATGATGTTACGGCGTAACCTTGTCGCCTATGTTACGCCGTAATGCTGACTCAGATAAATCATCTCTTGTAAATTTGAATGTTGCGGCGTAAAGTAGGAGAGGCTTTACGCCGTAAAGGGTGTGATGACTCATTTCTTCGTTGGAGTATGTTACGACGTAATCCTTCGGGGATGTTACGCCGTAAACTGCCTTGGACACTCCTCTTTAGTGCATTCCATGTCCAAATCCCTTATCTTTTGCTAAAATGCTCACTTGGTCCCTGAAAACTAATAACAAACAATTAAGTAACATTTTCAAGCATTTATAACATGTTTATAAGCATTTCAAAGGGATTTTGATACTAAAATGTATTAACTATTTGATGTTATCAATGTTTACTTGTCATATTTTTCACATAAAATGCTTAAATTATGCTCAAATTTAAAAAAAATTCAAAGCATACTTTTGTGAAATTACTTATTACATAACCTGCACACAATAACCCTTATTAGATATTGTAAGGATTTAACCTTATCTGTTTCCAAATGATTACCCAAATTCTATAAAATATGAGTGTGCCGGTGATGTTGTAAACTTTAGAACTTAGCTTGGTATATCTATTCGAGACCACAATAATGAGTATTATGGATTTAGATGGAGTAACTTGTTTAAATTGATAAATTTCTACGATTACACCCAAAAAGCCTTTATATGTTTTTTATTAATTAACTACACTAGTTAGTAAAATCCCCATATAAACCATTTGTTTACTCTCATTTTAAGAGTAAGATGCCCTTAGAAAAACCAATAGAGTCAATCCTTTAGGAATAACACCAACTGTTTGTTTCGTTACGCCTTACACCTTAGCCTACCCCGTTAGATTAAGTCCATTTATCAGTTGCTAGTTGCTTAAAGTGTAAAGTATGTATTTCTCGAGTCTTGTGTCAATTTTATATCTTTGGTACGGTTGGGAAGAAATTTGCACATTGCAAATGGGAATGTATAAAGTAGTCAAAACTCATGTATTTTTATTACCAACACAATTATTGGTACGTCTGAGGAATGAAGAATTATCGAAGGAATTATCTAGAGTTATTATGATCGTGAAGATGGTGAAATTACACCGAGTTTAGTAGTTAGCATATGAAAAAAACAAAAAAAATTAGAAAATTCGCAACAAAAAATAGGAGGAAAGTTCGAAGATAATCGTTTCGCAAAAGCTTAAACCGAAGGAATTATATCAAGGATCGATTATTCGTTGATACGTCTTATAAGTCAACGATGTAAAGTTTTGTATAAAGTGGTAGATATCGCCACTTGTCTTGTAAAAGTATGTAAAGTATGGGATGATTGGGAAGTTGACCGTTACGGAAACGCCAACTTAGGTTGTTGTTTTTTATCTATGATCAAGACGTTTGTAAATAGTTGTGTCTTTTTCATGGTAACGGTCGAGAAAATATGTCGAGCAACTTGTACCTTATCTGTTTAGATTTAGTCTATTTGTTTGGTAATTTTTTATTTAACAACAATTTATTTCCCTTTGCTAATCATTAACCATGGGTTTTACACGAATAAGGATGTGATCGAACATGCATGTTTATTCCGTCGTTACGGCCATGTATGCATGATTTAGCTGCCTTGTTGGTTTATTACTATTGGTGAAAGTTAGAAGATCCCTACCCTATATCATTCTTCATCCTAACCCTTGGTTAAACTCGAATGAGGATGTGATCGAACACACATGACTATTCCGTCGTTATGGCCATGTATGTGTGCTTCAGCTGCCTTGTTGGTGTGGTACTTTTGGTGAAAGATTGTAGAATGATCAACCCTAAGCCTTATAATAAAAACCCATTTTACCTTTATAAACTTGTTACTCCTTAGCTCTAGTGGTGGAGATGTGTATCCTTGCCAAGCCTATGATATAATACTCGTCACGACTGAGCAATTGAGCGAATTAGTTACATGTTACCACATAGATTAGTTGAGTGATTTGAGTGTTTTCATCTACCTATTTCGTAAGGTGTTTGGTTGTGTACTTGTAATAGATCAAATAATTGCTAAACGGAAAAATCCTTCGGGATACATTTTCATAAACTTCTAAAGACTACTTGAGGACAACTAGGATTCAAGTGGGGGGGTATTTGATGACATCAAATAACATTACTTTTATAGCATCATTTATCCCATGTAAATAACCCCATTTAGTTTAATTATTGCAAAGAATTAGTAGTTAATTGTTTGTATTTGAGAAATGCAGTAATTATGGAGTACTTGGTGAAGATTAGCAAAAAAAGGCACGCATTCTGGAGCTTAAGTGAAGACATTTGAAGATTACTGTTCTGACATCCAATACGTCGTATCCATCAAGGAAGATACGGCATATTTGTGCCTGCACTTCACAAAAGACCACGAAGGAAACAAGATCAATACGCCGTATCCAGAGAAGACCAATACGCCGTATTCAAGTTATAAAAATGAAATATTATGGAAGATATCGAATGTGGTCCCTACTCCAAGAAACACCCGATACGCCATATTGACCTTAGTCAATACGCCGTATAGACCTGCTTCCAAACCTTATAAATAGAAAACCCAAAAATGAGTTTTCAGTGTGCTAAATTATATTTTCGATACCTAAACCATAAAATCCGATTTTCAGAGGAGAAGAATAGCAGAAGAGGTCTTGTGATGTGCTGTCGTGTAGGGTCAATTATTTGATTATTAAGTTTTACATTTATATTTAGCCGACAAACCTAAAACAACACTTTAGCGAGCAGTGTACCCGGTCAAAATGGAGTTTGCGGTAAGTAGGGTGTCGAACACTAAGAGTGGAAATTTAATCCTTTATTCTATCAGTATTTTAATTAGTCTATTTACTGGTTAAACCTATGCTATGTACGTTGTCTAATGAAATGGGGGGTTCAGCCTGAGAGACTGGCACAGGTTTGGTGGAAACAAATACCAATTCAATACACAATAAACACAAAAGATGAAGATTAGAAGATAGAAAAGCGGTACAAGCCAAATGATAGAAAATTGTATTAGCCATATTAAATCCGGTTCAATGCTGGTTTGTTTGTTTTAGTGCAATGATTTACTTATCTCGAAGCGGCATATCATTCTTAAGACTTAGGCGGGACATCATCCTAAGACCTAGACGCAATTAATCCTGTCACAATTAATGTATCCGCATAAAGCATCCTTTAGTTTAATTATAATCTATCTTAGAGAATTAAAGCAGTGGTGATCCTGTTAAAACTCTAGCCCAACGGGACTTTACCCACTTATTGTTTGAAGGTGTTTTATATACTGGTAGTCCACTATTCCAATCTTTATCAGTTAATTAAGAGCATGATTGCTGAAACATAAACGGGTCACCTACCGGTCCAACTAAGCTCATAATCAAAAGACAAAGACAGAACGTTATTTGTGATCCTATTGGTCCAGTAATATAAGACACGATATGGAGAGCTATCCCGGTATCTAGATTACTTGGTCCGTAACACTAGACCCAGTTGAATGATAGGTCGCATATTCAAACACATAAACAAGTATGAGGTGATAAACATAATTAAACAATCAACGATAAATTAAGAAATCGATTTTTAAAACAAACCAAACATTGAACTTTCATTAAGATGGCTAATACCCGAGGGTATTAGCCCACAACCATTGTAATTATACAAGCGTAATCAAACAATTGAAATCGAACGATTAAGAGAGTAAAAATTACACGATGTCTTCTATGGAGTCGTGATCAATGCTTGACCTTTATGGCTGATCTTCTCTTCTAAAATTCGTCTCTGATGAGTATGGTATAAAGAATATGATATTGCACACTGAAAACTCGTTTTTGAGTCTTTTATTTATAGTTGCTGAAAAATACTTGATACGCCGTATACAGATAGGTCGATACGGCGTATTGGACTGGATTCATTGGAGTGCGCGCTACGTTCATAATAAATCTTTGATATCATTCCTAATTTACTTGATTTACTGTATCTTCGAATAGTTATCTTCATGGATACGGTGTATGTAGATAGCATGGATACGCCGTATTGGGAATTGGTCAAACGCGTTTTCTTGTGAAGTCTTGGCGCTGATACGCCGTATCTCTTTAGTTGGATACGGCGTATTGGTGAATTTTCATAAATATTCAAATGTCTTCGTTTTAGCTCCAATTTATGCGCCTTTTAGCTTATCTTCACAAAACACTCCTGAATTACTGCATTTATCAACTTTAAAGCAATTAAGTACCAAATATTGCAATAATTATATAAAAGTGGGCAAAACAGATAGGATAAATGATATAATAAAGTGACGTTATTTGATGTCATCAAATATCCCCCCATTTGAATCCTACTTGTCCTCAAGTAGACTTTAGAAAAAAGTTTAGTTAATGAAAATGTGTCATGAACCGAAGTTAAGGATTTTCCGTTTAAGCATCGTTTTGTCCTAATCACCTATACATAACCAAGCTCCTCACGAAATATGGAAATGAAAACACTCAGATCACTCAACTAATCTAGGGTGCAACATTTAAGTAGTACGCTCAATTTCTCAGTCGTGATTAGCTTCGTATCATAGGCTTGGCAAGGATACACATATCCACCGCTAAAGCTAAGGAAGAACAAGTCAAAAGCTAAATTAGGTTACGAAGGCTTACGGTTGATCATTCAACAATATTTCACCATAAGTACCACACCAACAAGGCAGCTGTATCGTATATACACGGCCGTAACGACGAAATAGACATATACAATCTGAATACATCCCTGTTCGTGTTTAACCAGCGGTTAGGATGAAGAATGATATAGGGTAGGGACCTTCTAACTTTCACCAAAAGTCGTCATCCAACAAGGCAGCTAAGACATGCATACATGGCCGTAACGACGGAATAGACATGCATGCTTGAACAAGTCCTCGTTCGAGTAGACATTACGGTTTGTTGCTAGGAAAGGGAAATAAAATGGTTGTTAAATAAAATTCACAAAACAAATAGATTAAGCCAACAAATAAGGTGTGGTTGCTAGTAACTTTCCCTCGACCGCTCCATGACAAAGACTCGAATATATAGACAGACGCCTCGATCACAGAAATGACAAGACAACCAAAGTTGACGTTCCCATAACGGTCAACTTCCCTTACATCCCGCTTTTTACATACTTTTACACAAGTGGTGATATCGGCCACTTTTTACAAGACTTAACATCGTTGATTTTTGTAACGTATCAACGAATAATCAATTCTTCTAAGTGATTCCTTCGGTATAAACTTCTTTTTGAAACGACTATTTTCTTCCTTCTCTTTTTTTGCTTTTTTTTATTTTTCCATTTTTTTCATAATACATAACAAACCTCAGTTTGATTCCACCGTCTTCACTTTCATAATTTATCCAGATAATCTTTTCCTTCTAGTACTTCTTCATCGGACATAATTTATAATTGAGAAAAGTAGCGAAACTTACGAGCTACATAGTTTTCCATTGCATTGTGCAATTTCCCGACCATTACAGAGATAGAAAAATTTCACATTGACACAGGAAATACAAGACTTTACAAGAAAGCAACTAGCAACATAGAGAAATAGGCTTAATCTACACGGTAGGCTAAGGTGCAAAGGTGTAACAAAACATATAATATGGTGTACAAAAAGAAAGGAATGGCTCAACAGGTTGTTCTAGGGGATTTTACTCTAACAATGAGAGTAATCAAGGGTCACACGGGAGTTAACTAACCAGTGAAGTTAGTTATTTTTACAACATGTAGCCTATTTGGTTTAATCCTAGAAATTTATCAGTTGAACATGTCCTTCCATCTAAATCCATAGTACTAATCATAGCGGTCTCGAGTGATATACCAGGCCAAGTTCTAAAGTCCACTACATCACCGACACACTCATAAATTTGTAGAATTTAGTAGATAGTTGGAAATGGAATAGGCTTAATTCTCATCATATGTATCAAGGGTTATAGTGCGCTAGGTAATGTAACTAGTGATTTTTACAAAATTCATGCTGAAAATTTTTTAAATTTTGACCATTTTTAAGCACTTTTCATGTTATTTTGTAATAAAGAAGACAAGTACGTTCTAATTCTCCATCCCCCTACTTAAATTATACAACGTTCTCGTTGTATAGATAAAATAATTAAATAATAAAGGAAAATAGAATTAGAACGGAAAACTCCCTGATGTTTTGCTCGTGATAATTCTCCATGATGAGTTTTTGAGCAAAAAGTATGTTGGCTAGGGCTTCAGAATGCCCAGATAAGTTAAACACAAGTCTTTTTCAACATATATCATATCATAGTTTCAGCAAGGTATTGTATAAAATATTATAAGACAAGTGCAAATTCTATCTCGCTATAATGGTACAAGAAAACAATTAAACACACAACTGTACAGGGATCAATACGCCGTATCCTAAACCCTAGGATACGCCGTATTGTTCCTGTAGAAATAATTAAATTACTGGAAATTAAATATTAAGTTTTAAAACTGATAACGTCCAGACATGCATACGCCGTATCTAATGGGGTTCGATACGCCGTATGTAATGTCTGGGAAGACAGACTCGTGCAGAAAATTAAAATTCAAACAATTAAATGCGACAAACAATTAAAATGACCGGGTTGTCTCCCGGGAAGCACTTTTGTTTCAGCTGGTCTTTAAGCTCGACCTTTTTCCTCCTCTTTTATGTTATTAAGCAAATGGTTTTGGGAAAACCTGTAATCAATCAATGAGTCGTGTTGCTGAACTTACTGCCAGTCTTGATTCTATCACACACAAGTAAACCGATCATCATATAATATACATCAAAAAGAAATCGATAATCAAAGTGTTAATAATGTAATATACAGTACAGATCAACAAAAGATAATAACATGAAGAGATCAGGGGTCAGGCTGAGCATCAGTATGAGGGGCTGCGGAGGTGCTAGCATCGCCAGTCCTGGGCCTGACACGCCTCCGGAAGGACAATCCTGAGCTACCTACGAGGGTGCTGTCGAATGGCTGATAAGTTTGGGCACTGGCGTCCATGAGCTGTGTTATGCAGGAGATCAGCCAGGTGGAGATTCTAGACTGCTCGGTGGTAAAGCTCGTGACATCTCTTCGCAGGCCCACAACATCACGCCGTAAGTCATGCACCTCCTCCTCGAGCCTCTTGATCCTCTATGACATAGTACGTGGCTGTGGAGTGGGTGGAGTGGGTGGAGGTGGTGGAGGTGCCTGTGTTGGTGCTGGTGATGGTGCTGGAATCTCTGGAACAACTTCCTTAGCTACCTGACCAGCCTCATCGGCCTCTGGGGCACCAGCCGCAGCAGCCTGCTGCCTCTCTGGTCCTTGGGCTACCCAAGCCCATGTGTCACCGTACATCGTGCAGATGTGGAGCCTCCCGAGCTCATGTAAATCAATCAATGGGAGCTCTTAGGTGACTACATGCAGCCCTCTCAATCCCTCATCACTAACCAGCCCAAAATGCATAGCCAAACGCCTAATAAAGTGCCCTCCTGATAGCCTGGCCCCGCTCTTCCTCCCCTTCGCATGCCTAAACAGATACTGCGCTAAAAGTATGGGACGTTGTCAGTCCCACGGTCCATGCTGCGGAGGCAGAAGAGATCAAACCAGTCACCTTCTCAGCTGCCTGCCCCCTACCTGAAATACTATAAGCAATCATCCTGTGGCATAGCCTCCTCACAGGGTCTCGAATAAGAACATAAGAAGGGGCAGGGCCCAAGAAGTCTTTGTCAGACGAGATCTCCATTTAATAATCTCTAAGATCCCCCTTTTCGGTGATCAATCTATCACTCCCAGCCCAGTAGGCTTCAAACCCAGCCTTTGCCATCTCCTGCTCCGTGTGTAACCCCAATGCCAAGATAAACTACCTCCAAGTCATCCTCCTCCTAACTCCTCATAACTAGAAACACAAGGTATCAGCGGTGTCTAAATCCATAACAGTATCCCTCATCCTGCAAGTACTCTGGAACTCCAGAATAAACTCTCGAACTAAAGGCCCTCAGATCCCAAACAATCGCCTCCAAGCATGAATCAAAAAAACTTGTTGTCCCTCGCCAGAATATACCATCCTCAACCTCACTGCCAGATCCTGCCTCATCTCGGCTGTCAAACCCTCAAAATCTAGCACATGTACCCGGTTAATCGGTCTGCTCCAAATAGTCTCGAGCCTCTATTCGTAACTACGCCTAATCTCCTGAGTATACTCCTCAATCTGATATCTAAGTCATGGGTACCTCTGATCAGCAGCTGGTAGTGGTGCCATATCTAAAAAATTAACAAGATTAGTAAAACATTTTATGCGAGGCATAATATGGCGTATGACTATAAGGATACGCCGTATATAAGGGTTTTGAGTTTGATACGCCATATATCTTTGAGAGGGTCTGGCGTATGGGTGTTCAAAGCATAATCCCCTTTAACGAGTCAATACGCCGTATTTAATTAATTGAATACTCCGTATTGAGGTAAAAATTTGGGTAAAAAGTTGGTGCAATACGCCGTATTTAGTGAAACTGAATACGCCATATTGCTTCTGCAGTTTAAAATCAAAAGGGAAGTTTCCCCTTATTCTACCCATTTATTATTAATGCATAGTTTTACTAAGTTCTAGCATCTAAAAAGAGGGGGAGGAAACATATATTAGTCATTTATAAACCCTAACTAAACCCTAACCCTAATTCTGAATCGAAAAAGAAGGAAGGGAAAGGATTGAATCATTACCGTCTAATTAGTATGCAAGAGGTGTATAGAAACAAGGGTGATTTTTGAAATCAAAACGCGCGGTGAAAGTAATTTTTTATTGTGGGTAAAAAGTGTGTGTGAAATGATCCGGCGTATCTAGCTGGGTTTTTATACTCACCCTCGATACGCCGTATAGAAACTTGTCTGATACGGCGTATCAGACATTAAATTGATACGGCGTATAGATGTAGCTATATACGCCGTATGGAGACCAATTTTCAAAGTTTTAGAAGAGAACGTACCTTGGCCTCCGCAATGCTTGTATGAGAACCATCCTTGTAATACCACTTAGGGTCGAACGGAATGCCGTATGGCACATATAGATTTATAATAAGAAATAATAGCATTCCGTTTACATAATAATTCCAGATCACGATATTTAAGTTAATGACAACTTCCTATTTCAAAAGTTTTAATGATTTTATCGTGACTTCTTTCAGAAAACCCATTTTCCCCACGCGTAATTTCATTATCCTCTGAAGAATGTATTATACCGATATCGTTATCATCATCATCTTTTTCTGATTTTAAATTATCGGGATGAATATCGTTGAATAGGTCATTAAAGCGTGAAACAATTTCTTCATCATATTCAGAAAATGATGTTTCATTTATTAAATTAAGTTCATCGATACATTCAGATTTTATAAGAGGTTTAATTCCAAGATCTAATTTAGACGTTAATCCATCGTTATAGACAATGACTGGGAATTCATTATCGAGATCCTTAAAGTAGTCTAAATCATCAAAATAATCAATCGTAGGGTTGAGAGACAAAGGTTTATCATTTCCCGAATCCGTTTTTTTTAATCATTGATAGAAATTATTTTATATGAAAATGAATTTTCATCAAAAATTACCGTGTAATCTTCATCGTCAGATTCGTCTAATGAAATTTTGAAATCTAACTCGTTTTCGTTAGGAGGACATACCGTGGGTTCGGACTGGATTTCTGTTAATGTATTGTGAAAGACTATGGCCGGGAATTCAGTTTTGAAATCAATGGGATGGTCATCCTCATCTTCATAGTTTTTAACTTTCCCGAATGTGGTAGTTTACAATTGAACGTGCGACCATGTCTTCGAGTTTTTTCTTCTTCCAGTCTGATGTATTCCTCGATGGTGATATTTGGGTCGTCCATTTTTCCTGTAATCATTCTTGCAATAGAGAAAAAGGTAAAATGGACTAATACGCCGTATTCAATGAATTGAATACGTCATATTGAGCAATACAAACAATTTAAACATACAATGCGAATAAATATAAACAGAATTTAAATAATTATACTAAACTAATTAATTAATGGTTAGAAATACTAATAAGAATAAGGTTTAATAACTTCACTCCCCGACAACGGCGCCAAAAACCTGATGTGCTATCGTGTAGGGTCAATTATCTGATTATTAAGTTTTACATTTATATTTAGCCGACAAACCTAAAACAACACTTTAACGAGCAGTGTACCCGGTCAAAATGGAGTTTGCGGTAAGTAGGGTGTCGAACACTAAAAGTGGAAATTTATACATATATTCTATCATTATTTTAATTAGTCTATTTACTGGTTAAACCTATGCTATGTACGTTGTCCAATGAAATAGGGGGGTTCAGCCTGAGAGACTGGCACAGGTTTGGTGGAAACAAATACCAATTCAATACACAATAAACACAAAAGATGAAGATAAGAAGATACAAAAGCAGTACAAGCCAAATGATAGAAAACTGTATTAGCCATATTAAATCCGGTTCAATGTTGGTTTGTTTGTTTTAGTGCAATGATTTACTTATCTCAAAGCGGCATATCATTCTTAAGACTTGGGCGGGACATCATCCTAAGATCTAGACACAATTAATCTTGTCACAATTAATGTATCCGCATAAAGCATCCTTTAGCTTAATTATAATCTATCTCAGAGAATTAAAGCAGTGGTGATCCTGTTATAACCCTAGCCCAACGGGACTTTACCCACTTATTGTTTGAAGGTGTTTTATATATTGGTAGTCCACTATTCCAATTTACTTGATTTACTGTATCTTTGAATAGTTATCTTCATGGATATGGTGTATGTAGATAGCATGGATACGCCGTATTGGGAATTGGTCAAACGCGTTTTCTTGTGAAGTCTTGGCGCTGATACGCCGTTTCTCTTTAGTTGGATACGGCGTATTGGCGAATTTTTAGAAATCTTCAAATGTCTTCGTTTTAGCTCTAATTCATGCGCCTTTTAGCTTATCTTCACAAAACACTCCTGAATTACTGCATTTATCAACGTTAAAGCAATTAAGTACCAAATAATGCAATAATTATATAAAAGTGGGCAAAACAGATGGGATAAATGATATAATAAAGTGACGTTATTTGATGTCATCATCTTGCAACGTAATTAATTCCATAGGAAACAACTTGTAATCTCCTATACTCTTGTAATCGTTCAGTTTTTGGTATCATTCGTTAACTCAGTTAGTTTACCTTGGCTAAATTATTACTCTTGTACTGATTATGACGTTTGAAGGCTAATACCTTCGGGTATTAGCCATTATTATGAAGATCTAAATGTTTGGTTTGTTTATCTCGATTGCTTAATTTATTGTTGATTGCTTGTTTATGTTTATCAGTTTATACTTGTTTACGTGCTTTTGTATGCGACCTATCATTCAACTGGATCTAGTGATACAGACTAAGTAATCTAGATGCCGGGATGGCTCTCCATATAGTGATTTATACATCTAGACTAATAGGATCACGAATAATAATCTATCTTTGCCCTTAGATTGTGAGCTTACTTGGACCGGCAGGTGACCCTTAGAATCAACGAGTACGTTCTCAATTAATTGGTAAAGACTTGGTTAGTGGACTACTAGTGTATGAATTGCCTTTAAGCAGTAAGTGGGTAAAGTCTCTATGAGCTAGGATTTAACAAGATCACCATTGATTTAATCCCTAAGATTGATTATAATTAGCAAATAAGGATGTTTTATGCGGATATGTTTAATTGTGACAGAATTCTTCGTATCTAGGTCTTAGGAAGAAGTACCGCCCAAGTCTTAAGAATGATATGCCGTCTCAAGATAAGTAATCATTGCACTAAATAAACAAACAAACGTTCTGATTGGATTAATAATGGTTAATATAGTTTTTTAATATTTGGTTAGACCACTCTTTTACCTTCTGTTAATTTTCTTGCATGTGTTTTAGTGTCTTAAGTTGATTTTAGTCACCACAAAACCCGTGCCAGTCTCTCAGGCTGAAAACCCCCTTTATCTGTTAGATTTAGGATAACATAGGTTTAGCATAGGTTTAACATAGAATAGAATTAACTTAGTTTAGATAACCAAAATATTAACAAATTGGAAGTTTGTTTCTCGCTCTTAGTGATCGACATCCTACATACCACAAAACTCCCATCGACCGGGTACACTGTCCGTTAAAGTGTTATTTTTGGAAAAGTCGGCAAAATATAAATTTAAAACTTGTAATAATAAAATCACACACCTTACTACAACACATCAGTGTCAAAACCCTAAACAATTATGTTGTATATTATTATCACGCCGAATTTTACGCTAAGTATAGTTTTTTCTTGTCTTTGATTTGCAGGTTATATTTGATGAGGAGAAGCACGGAAGTTCTTAGGAGTTTCATGTGGACGATTCTTGGATGACGATTTAGCCGGGATCATTTGTTTCTTCTCCGATATTGAGCAAAACCAGGGGAGTACTAGTTTCTTTTACTCTTTCTCTTTCCCTTTATTCGTTTTTCAGGTACTTGTAAGAACATTGGAGACAATGTTCAAAATAAGTGTAAGGGGAATAAAGCCTTAGAAACTATTTCTACATTTTCCTTTGCTTTGTCCTTAAAAGGATGAGTAATATACTGAAACGTAGCGTAGAATTATGTGAGTGTACTGGTAGTATATTAAATTCTAGAACTTGTTTTAGTGATGCATCCCGAGACTGCTAGTGAGATCGCATTCATATGATTAGGATTTGCTAAATGATAAGAGGCACTAGGATAAACCTTATTTTAAACATGTAATTGTTATTATGGTCTCCTTGATCATATAACTATCCCCACACCCTTTCTATGCACTTATTTTTAGTGCAAGATACCCCTAGTACACCCCTCCGAGCCTATCCTTTTTGCGGTTCTCATAATTTTCCGGTGGATTCTGGATTATTAATGAAGAGCATTGGTTACACCCTTACCAAATGTTACACCCAAATCACCTTAGCCTTCCTTGTATATGTACTCATTTTTAGTACATTATTGTTATCACATTTGTCAACCCAGTTAATTATTTGCTTGAGTACATGGTTGCTAAGTCGAGTCTTTTATTAGTGTATACAGTTTTGGGATGATTGGGATTCATGGTAGTTTTTTATTTTATGGATAATGGGCAAGAAAGTCAAATATTACCCCCCATATGTGCTTAATACGCTCCATGTTTGCTGATCCTTTCAATTTGGGTCATTAGATTAGTTAATGTCATTGAGTATCAAAAACTTAAGTGTAGGGGTGCGTTTATAAACCTCAAGTCATGTATTATTATATTTCAGAAGATGTCAGGGCAAGAGTGTATGAAAAAAATAGAAAAAAAGTGAAAAGCAAAAAAAAATATAAAAAGATAAAAAAGAGAAGAAAAAAATGTACGGGCTGCCATCTTGCTTATGTTTATGTTTATATTGAAGATAGTGTTAAGAAAAGAAAAAGAAAGAGTTTGATGTAGATTTTGTATATCTTTGTCCTAATGTGGCCGAGTCTTGGCTTAGCAACACCTTTACATGTGTTCCTGTATTTAATCAACTCACTACTGCCCCAAATCCAGCCAAATATATCCTATTCGTTTCCTTTTCCGTTTAACTTACACCCAAACATCACAACCCTTTAAAGACCGCTTTGATAGTAATTCCTAGGTGCTTACACCATAAAGGTGGAGGTTTGATCCTTTATCAAGCTATGGTAATTGATATACTATGACAAGTAATGAGTGTTAATTTTTCGTTTCCCATATTGTTATAATTCATTATACACCCGAGAGAAAGAGAGAATCCAAGCACTTATGTGAGGTGCTAGTATATAATTTTCGTGCTTTTAATTACGAGGTCTAATTGGTTATGTCATAAATTACCTTTAAAGAGTAAGTTAAATGCCCCTGATATTGCTATTGTCTAGGTAAAAAAGCTTATTTGCTTGAGGACAAGCAAATCTTAAGTGTAGGGGTATTTGATGAGGTGTCATTTTATACCCTTTTTCAGGGTCATTTAACCCTCTAAATCATGCAAATATGCTCAAAATACGTGCTTAATCGTTTCTTTTTGTATTTTTAGCACTTAGATGTCATTTGGGGGAAATACACATGACATGGGCTCATTTTGGGAAGAAACAGACGAGATTACAACTCTACACCAAAGTCGATGAAGAGAAACCATACAGATTGTGGAGACAGCGTTGCAATTTCCAGCGACGGCGTCAGGATGTGCAAGCAACGACGTCAGGATCTTTTAGATGGTGTCAGAACGTAACCGACTTAATAAAACCCAAGAAGATTCGGCATAGCGATGGTGTCACAATTATAAAGCGACGTCGTCGCGGTTGTTTTTCTATATATACAAACTCAGTTTTAGGGTTTTAAAGTGTGGAACTTATGGGATTCAAGAGTCATACTTAGGGTACGAATACTTTCAGGTTTTGGGTCGATTTTAGGGTTCTTAAAGCCTCTTGTATCAACCCTAACTCCATGTTTTAATTAAGTGAAGATCTTCTATCCCATTAATCTTTCAATATGTCATATTATTTGATTAATTGTTGTTCTTTGCTTTCTTATAACATGCTAGGCTAAATTAATTAGTGTTTGCTTATGATTGCATTAAAACTTGATTTGTAAATCCTTTTAATATTGCTTCTTGTTGATGAGTGTGCGTGTTAGGCTCTAGAAGACTAGCTTCTTAATTGCTTGCGAAGACGTCTAGGGAAACGTGATTGTGTATAAAGGATACCATCGCAACACTCTTCATACTACCTTGCCCTAATATGGTTGATCACCTTTTAAGTGTTTTAATGCATGTAATGTACTCTTAGGGGCCTTGTAATAGGCTTCATACTACCATACTTGTGCGTTGCCTTAACGAAAAATTACATAGATGGCGTGTTCGTGTAATTCGTTCATGAATTAGGAAATACTTACACACTACAGCACAAGGGCGACGGGTAATAGAATTAGAAGGAGCAATTCAAGGAGTTGTGCATGAATAAGTAAACACATTTGTTTACCTATACGAGTTTCCATATTAGTTTAGGTTTAATTTAGTTTATTAGTCTAAAACTAAAACCCATTCAAACCAGAGATTTTAATTGCTTTCATAAAATATAAAAATACAAAAATAATCTTCTTTCAACCCCTAGACCTTAGTTACATCTAATTCGAGCCTTCATACGCTATTCCCCTAGAGAACGATAACAACCCATGAGTCTTACCTATACTACATTACAATGGTTAGGTACACTGCCTAGGGAGTTGTAAAACTTCTTATGAGTATTACAATAACCGCACACCAGCTATGGCTGACTTTAAATCATAATACATAGGTATTTTGTTGAAGTTAAACCCATAATCTGTATGTTGAGTTCTCACCCAAAGGACTTGAGCACAACTGGATAATGACACATACTCGGCCTTTGTAGTTGACATAGTGGTGCAATCCTGCTTCTTAGATGACTTATCACCTAGGAATTAAATTCTGCCAGACGTACTTTTACACGTATCAAGACAACCTACGTGGTCAGCGTCTGAAAAAGAAGTTAGTTCAAAACCAATGTCCTTCGGATACCAGAGTCCCATGTTGGTGGTCCTTTTTAAGTACCAAAATTCCCGTTTAACCTCTTTCAGGTGCTTTTCAATTGGCTTTGCCTGATAATGTGCACTAAAATGTGTTACATGCACTAAGTGTAGTCTGCTAACTGGCAAGTACATGAGTGACCTGATCATGCTATGATATTTCGTTTGATCTACGGGTGTACCACTTAAGTCAGCATCTAGCTTAGGTAATATAGTCATTGGTGTACCAATGATATCACATTTGTCCATACCATGCTTCATTAAGATTTCTAAAGCATACTTAGACTGATTGATAAAGATACCTTGTGAGGATTGGCGGATCTTACGTCCTAGAAAAAAAATTCATTTCCCCCATCATAGACATTTCAAATTGGCTTTGCATTAGGTTTTTAAAACGTTTTGAATATTTTAGGTTTGTTGACCCGAAGATTACGTCAAGTACGTAAATTTGCTAAATCAAAAATGTCTTCCTCGTATCTTATCATAAATAAGGTTGGGTCTATTGTACCTTAAGTCAAACCTTAATATACCAAGAATTTGGAGAGCTCATTGTACCATGCTCTTGGAGCTTCCTTCAGCCCATAAAGTGCTTTCCTGAGACGGTAGACTCTTTCTGGATGATCTGGATCAACGAAACGATCTAGCTGACTGACATACACTTCTTCTTTCAGAGGATCGTTGAGAAAGGCTATTTTGATGTCCATCTGATAGATTGTGAATGACTTGTGTGCATCATAGGCTATGACTATCCTGACTGCTTCTAACCGATCTACTTGTGTGAATGATTCTTCAAAGTATATTCCCTCTTCCTGTCTATATCCTTTAGCCACAAAACGTGTTTTGTTGTGAATGATAGTGTTGTCTTCATCCTTCTTGTTTTTCCATAATAACGCGCCTTTTATACATATTTCTATATGTGTTATCTGTGCTTTTATATACATTTATTGGTTAATTATATGAACTTTTGATACTTAATAGACTATATTTGATATTGTAGGTTCATCGAACGTGTCGTGGAAGTATACGAAGAAAACACGAATATATAGAGCTTAACGAAGAAGTAAACTCAAGTTCAAGATCTCCCGACACACCTTTACTGTTTTGGCCATAACTTGGTCATATGAACACCGATTGAGTTAATTCAACCGGCCACGGAAAAGGGAAAGAATTATCTAAAACTTTCATTTTTTGTGTCAAAAGCAGAAAACAACCAGAAGTACGCAGGTTTTGCCAATAAGTGCGGCGCACTTTTAAGTACGGGGACTGTATAATTTGTGTGTCGCACTTCGCGTCTGATCAGAAAAATGCATTTATTTGGCTCCCATTTACTACAGAACTGATCATATTACCTTTGCTTGGTCCCCAAGTGTTGGAAAAGGTTATAAATACCCCATTTGTGCCAAGAGAAAGATATACAATCATTAAAGAAGGAGAACTAATGGTGAGGATCCTTGGATCTAATGATCCAAACACCCCTTTAATCCTTGGCGTACCACCATGTCATCACCACCACCATACCCATGAATTTACCATAGTCCACCACCATTTTCCAGACCCTAACCACCACCTTTACAGAACCTAAACACTTTACACTTGATACTTAGACAAATTCACACCAAATCCTTATAAGTCACTACCATAAACCCTGTTACCAAACACTCCATTTGGCAACACGTTGCGGGTTTTCAAAGGTAAACATGACATTACCTTGGGTATATTCAGTAGCATAGGTTGTTGGTTGATCATTGGAACATTGAGTTGTTGGACTAGTACACAGTTTTGGTAGGAATATTGGTTTTGGTTCTTGTTGGCTATATTACTCGTATAAACATTTACTCATAATAAAGTCGATGTTTCTGAATTTTATATGTTTGTTATGATGGTTATTGGTTTGGTTGAAATATGGTTGTGTATCGTTATTTGGATGATATTTGTATTACTTGTGAATATGAGTGCTTATGAATTCGATATTGTTTTACTTGGATCATTATTTATCTTTTGGTTTGTCATTGCAATAGATGTAGGTCGAAAGGCTTTATTGTGTTGATGAAGTCTATAACTGTTAGCCTTAATTTTATTAAGTCAAACAAGAATGTTTTCGGTCATCTTAAGTCATTATTAGTCTTATTTTGTAATAGGCTAGTCAGGTTTAACGAGCTTGGATTGTAATCTATTATTGTCCGTGTTTTGGGCTTTTAGCCCACTTTAAGCCAAGCCCGACCCAAGTAAGCAAGCCCATACGCCTCTTAGGCTTAGGGGACTATAATACCCCTTCACCTCATGTGGTGAAGGTGTTGGTCACCATTTCTCACATAGTAATCTTCCACCTTCTCTTTTCCTCTCCTATTTCTTTCTCTTTCTAAAAGTCTTTCTCTCTCTTTCTTATTTGGTTCGGTTCATGTTTGCTTATTTGCTTATTGGTATAGCTTATTAGTGTTGTGATATAGATTAGTTAGTTGGGATAACATGTGGTACCAAAGCCTCGGGTGGATGTAGTGTTGTTTGTGGTTTATTTTGTTAAGCTTATTTCAAGCTTATTTAGGCTTATTAAAGCTCACAGCTCATATTGATTTGGTTTATTCTTCAAAAGTTTTATTTTTTTATTATCAATTCATTTTTTAGCTCCGTTTTTTAAACCATTTTGTGGTTCATTTGTCGTTACTCAGATTTAAAAAAAAAGTGGATAACATCAAAAAGTGGTTTTCGCTTATTAGATAGTTTTTCAAGGGTGCTTGTTTTAGCTTATTTATATATGAACGTGAACGTTGTTGTTACAGCTTAATCTGTTCTAGCTTTACGTTGAAACTATTAGTATCTTATTCGTTGTTGTTACAGCTTATTTAAGCTTATCTAGTGTCTTGTTAAACGTAGCTTATTATCTTATCTTTAGGTTTAAGCTTATTCAAAATCCAAAATGTCTTGTACTTTCTTCTATAAAAAGATAATAGCTTAAAAGTGGTTAAGTTGGTAGCTTATTTAGGTGTTAAAACTGCTTATTTCAGCTTATTCAGAAAGCTTTTTCAAACGTAGCCTAGTTTCAAAGTCTAAAGGTTTTTACCTTATTTACATCACAAAGCTTCCAACCTTAAGTGTGAAAACATAAGTAGCTTATTTAGGTTCATTTTCGTAGCTTATTACGCTAACTTTTTTGTGGCTTATTTGTGTATCAAACTGCTTATTTTGGCATCATATTTCTAGGTTTTTGTTTGATTTCTACGAAATATGCATTAACAGGTTAAGCGAAATATGTATGTTTGATGTCTGCGAAATAAACACTCCCACTTTCTACGAAATAAGCACTCCCACTTTCTGCGAAATATGTAATACAGGTTGTCTGCGAAATAAGCAATTTTCTACGAAATATGTAAGCAAAATATGCTGGTTCTTATTTCTGCAAAATATGTTTCTGCGAAATATGCAAGTTTTTTTTATTGAATTTTTTTTTTGCGAAATAAGTTTTTTTTTCGCTGCGAAATATGTTTAAGGTTAGCAGGAAAACAATACAGGTTAAACGATTGAGTTTTGACTAGCTTTGGTTTTTTTGGGTTTTGACTTCGACGTTCGCGGGTCTTAAAACTATACTCATTAAAATCACGATCCTTCATAGATCATAGTAGTATGTTTATTTTATTTAATCATCACTAAACTAATCAAAAAATAAGAAAGAAACGAAGAACCCTAAAACGTGTTTTACACTTGAAGAACACGATACAGAAAGAAAAAATACATATGACAGATGGATGATTATTTTTTTATCTTAGTTCAAAAGTTGAATTTTACAATTTTACCCTTATTCATTTAAAAGGTTTCAATTTTACCCTTTATTTTTCAATTTTAACCTTTATTTTTCACAAAGTTTAAATTTTAGCCTTAGTTAATTAACATTAATACTATTAGTCCTTTTCTTTTAAAACAATTTCAATTTTAACCTTCAATTTTCAAACATTCTTCATTTTTAGATCTTATTTTTCAAACTTTTATTTTGTAGTTAACCATTTAGTTTTAATCATTTTCACCATTAGTCATTATTTCAAGTTTTTTAATAATTGTTAATTAAGATCAAGTACGTTAATGTCAACAACGATTTTTTTGAATAACAAACCACAACAAATCACTTTATCTACTAAAGATCTGTAATTCATTCACAACAAATCTGATTCAATGGAAACAAAATATGTGCAAGCAATGAAATACTAAGATGTCAAAAGCAAAAGATAGATGCATGGCATATTTTAGATCATTTCATTCACACCTTCAAGTTCTTTCAAATCAAGACTTAAAAGGCACTCGTATCGAACATGGATTCAAACGGGCATTTATGTCACTCTTCGGTCAAGATAATGAAGCTTTCACAAGTACGATGTTCCTCGACGTAGATCAACTACAAAAGGAACTTGACAAAGACGAATTTCAAGAAGATGGATCCATGGCAGCCTTTTGGGTGATCAACAAACAATTTCAATGTTCATCAATTCGCAGTTTACTTTGGATTATGATAGTCAAATAACAGACAAGTATTTTGCTGAATACACTGGAATCGAAGTTAAATAGTTTAGAGAAACATTACTTCAACACATGAGTAATGTAAAGAAGTCCATTGCTGAAAGAACACGTCACAAAAGACTGTATGACAGAAGGGTGAATAAAAGACAAATGCAGAAGCAAGAGAGTAAGGTTGATTTGGGAAAAGCATTGGATGTTGGTTTGGTTGTCACAGAAAGCAGTGGGACAGAATTTAGAAAGCATGATACAAGCAGTAGGTCAAGGAATGATGCAGATGCTGATAATGCAGCAGAGCCAATGGCTGAGGTACAATTGACTGCTGAATGTAATATCTTTGCTACATGACAACAACATACTGAGCAACCTGAATTCAGTAACGAAGGAGGGATTGACCAGTATACTGAAAAATGTCAAGTTAAAAGTCTTATGCTTGATTCATCACTTGATAACAAGACAACTGAATTTTCAAACCAATCTCTTGTGTCTAAAAATATTTGTCTCAAAAAGACCGTTGCCCAATTTCAAATAGATTTTTCAAGAATGGGAGCACATTGTATTGCTCTTGAACTTAAATATCAAAATCAATCTGTAAAATCCGGGCAACATGGTCAAATTTTGAAAGAAAAAAGTAATGAAGCCAAAATTAAACATGACATAGATGAAATTGAAACAATAAACATCGAACTGGAACATAGTGTGGCTAAATTACTTGCTGAAAATAAGCATTTAAATAAGGAAAAAGAGCATTTGAAACAGACTTACAATGATCTTTATTATTCTATCAAAAAGACACGAGTTCAGACGAAAGACCATAATGAGTCTCTGATTGCTAAAATGAACAAAAAGTCTATTAAAATGTTGATTTGAAAGCTCAGCTTCAAGAAAAGGTTTTTTGCAATTGCGGCTTTGAATAATGAATTAAGAAAGTTAAAAGGAAATAGTGTGGATACTTAGTTTCCAAAACCATCAGTCTTTGGGAAACCGGTTTTACAAACACTCAGAAACCAATCAGGTTTAAGACAACCGACTGCGTTTAAATCTAAACGGCCTAAAATTCCAAAACAACGGTTTGCCTCCCAAGTTGATGTGAAAAGGGATTTGTCAAAACCAGACACTCAACATTATTTTCCTAAAATAAAGGAATATGCTTTTGCAAAACCTGATCACGTGATTGCATCTAACGAATCTAGGAATAGTTCTAAGAACATGCCAAGATTTAGTTCAAATGACATGGTTCATAATCACTATCTAGAGGAAGCTAGGAAAAAGACACAAGAAAGAGACATAAATTCAAAATCTAGTGTGATGCCTTCTACTAGTCTACAAAACACTAGTAATTGTTGAATCTAAAGATCGTTTAAGCTCAGGTTGTTTAGACATTTATCTAGGATAATATCAATGTTCATAAGTTATAAAAA
>BQNB010023313.1:51316-61948 GCA_026074375.1 Tanacetum coccineum | reverse complement strand
AGATTTGTACTTTGACTTGAAGAGATTTTTATATTTCAAATGATATGTTATATTTCTTGTACATATGCTTTAGTAGCTTGTGCATTCACTTTAGGGTTTAACCCTTCCATGAGATTAGGGTTTAGAGGTATATGATAACGGTTTAAAGCCCGTTTAGATATAACGTTGCGAATGGTACATTATAGGAATTATGTACTTTGTAATGATGATAGAATGATATTGACTTGACATGTTATGATGTTTGCTTGACATATATGAAGATAGGATTGCCAAAGATAGGTCGCGTGAGCTTGTCTACTTTAGTTATGACATACTGAGATATATAAGTAATGTAATAAAGCAAAAAATTTCCCCGTATAATTGTGATAATAGTAAAATAGGTTTTGCATTTGATGAAAATTCTTAGGTTGTTATAGTCTCCACCCCTTACAGAAATCTCGTCCCGAGATTTAATTGAAAGTTGTAGTGAATAGATGTAAGTACTGGGCATGACTTTAAGTTAGGCTAATCAAGGTTACAAGTTCACGTGTGTGATGCATTTATAATTATGTTACGTACCATAATTATAATTACCTCTTTTCACACGTCTACTTATTTCCAAAACCACGCCTCTTGATGATAGTCAATAGAATTTCTCCAGATCCTAATAGAACCTGGGTGGATAGAATACTTCGATTTACGAAACCTGTGGGTTATGGGCCCACCATGCTTCTGCTGTGCTACTGTGATCGTAAAGAATCATTATTCATTAACCTTTAAAAGTCAACATCGAATAAGAATGCTATCACAAGTCTTTGTCAAAATTTTCATACCTAGTGGTATTGAAATCATTTGACATTGTATAGATTCTTGTGTGTTTCCTTGTTATTATGTTGCAGAATATAACAGAAAATTTTAGAATACGGAGATCATGGAATGAGTAATGTCAAGGAATGATTATGAATAAGAGAGTTGCTAATCACGTGAGATACAGATTTTGAAATGAACAGATGATGAAGGTAATGAAGGTAATAATGATAATGATTAAGGAATTGTTTGTACAAACGGATTGAAAGAAACTTGTTTGTACGTATGTTATATACTTAAGCCTACTTATTTATAATTAGTCACTTACAAAAAGAAGCATTCAACTCCTTGTAACTGAGAATTTATAAATTCATAGTTCAGAGATTTATAATTTCCTTATTCAAATGAAGAAGTGACCTAATTCATTTCAATAAGATGATCATAAATCGTCTTACCTAAGCATAAAAACATGATATGGTAATGTGTAGAAAATGAATTGTTAGATAATATTGAGATGTTGATTGTACTGACGCCCATATAATCGAGGATGATAATTTATGTTGCAAAGGTATGAGGAGAGTATTCAGAGTTTGAACATAATGGAATTGATAGAATTGACAAATAATGTCGAGTTTTGATATCATCAGATAACAAGATGTAACGGAATCATCACTTTATTATTTCATGGATAACTTTACATACGAACTTTACATATGAAAAAGAGTTGATACTTATGCTAAGTATCTTGTAGTAGGATAAAAGTAACAGACGACGAGGATTGTTGCTTGATGATTGAGGTTTTTAGATTGAAGAAGATTCTGATGAGAGTTGAATATCCTCGAGAGTTGTTTCTAGGGTAGAAATCCTAAAGTGAACAAAATTAAGCTCATCCCTACGATAGTTTACATGTTGGCCCTGTTGTTTGAGACTTTGATACCGATTCGCATAATGTCCCATTCTTTCCACAGGCATAATACAAGTTAAGGATACCGTTATAGATAGTTCTATGGGTTGATCTTTTGTTTCTGCAGTTCTTGGTCAGATGTCCTATCTTGTTGCAAGTCCGACACTTGACAGTACAAGGACCTATGTGATGTAGGGTACATCTTTCACACAAAGGACGATTTCTAGTATACCCATTGGTGGCAGTATAAGTCCTGAAGGTTTCTTGCTTCCTGTTCTGCTGCTGGTGGTGATCATTGTTACGGTTGTTATTGTTATAGTTATTCTGATAGTTGTTGTTGATGATGTTTCCCTTATCCTCAAGCTTTCGTTTACGGTTATTAGCTTCTTGCACAGAATCATGCTTTATTATTTGATCCATTAATCTCTGGTATGATGATGCTTCCTCCAAACTTGAGGCTTTTGGGCAGTAACGTTTCCTTCAATACTTCTAGGTAATCCATTGATGAAGACTTCCATAAGTTTCTCGGCATTTGGTACCATGTTTGGGCATAAGACGGCTAATTCTTGGAATCTCCTAATGTAAGTCTTAAGATCATTTCCTTTCACAACCAAGTTGTAAAATTCGTCTTCCATTTTCTTGACTTCAGTTCGAGGGCAATACTTATCGGTTAAGAGTCTTTTTAATTCGGTCCAAGTAATTTGATTGGCTTGATCTATTCCAATAGGTTGAGCGTATGAATTCCACCAAGACAGGGCATCATCGGTTAAAGTACCGGTAGCATATGTCACTTTGTTTTCTTCGGCACAGTGGCTACGAGAAAATACTGATTCAGTCCGCTCAAACCAGCGAATGAGGCTAACTGCTCCTTCCGTACCATTGAAGTAGAAAGGTTGACAGCTAACGAACTCTTTATAGTTTCCCGTTTTTTGCTAAAGGAGTTCTAGTAGGTCCGGTGTTCCTATTGGGATTACTAACACTTGCCATTGATGCAGTTTTTCTTTCAGAGCTGAGGAAATGCCATCATTAATTAGTTGCTGGATGGCAGCTAAAGTTATGGCCGGTGTTTCAGATGTTGACGTCCTTTTGGGAGGCATTCTATCAACAAAAGATAACGCGTAGTAAGAATGACATCACAAGTTTTGAAAGGTAATATTTAAAAGAAAATGTGATGCTTAAAATGCTTAAAGAGAAATGCTTATTTTTGGATTTTAAGCACTTAGAAGTTATGGTATGATTCATGAAGACGGAGATAATGATGCAATTAGTGGAAATGATGATGAAAGAGCGATAAGTTGGAAACAATAAGATACGAAACGGGATTGCCTTTATAAATAACTTGCCTTCTTATTGTACATAGTCAAGATTTGACAAATGTTTTTATTTATACCATACATCTCATGGCTAGGATAAAGCTATAACTATTCTAAGAGTTTGTTGATTCTGAGCCGGTAGATGACATCCTAAAGATCTTCCTGATTTGTTTGGTGACGAGCTTGGATTTTCTCAATGATTTGTTCAAGATCGGAAATTCTGTATTGAGCAAAGGCAATCTTATCCTTTTGCCCTAACCGCTTCTTTTGAAGTTTGATAATCTGAGTACGGATTCTATTAAGTTCGGTTTTCAGTTCGTTACCATCTCTTCGTATGATTAGTACGTCCTTTTCCCATTTTCTCAATGCGGTGAAGAGAGAGTTTATCTAAGTAATTCAAAATATCTTCGACTTGTTTCTCATGATGTTTCAGATACATCTTATCTGAACCTTTTCCTATTTCAAATACTTGAGGTGGGGAAGAAGTATAAACTGAGGAAGACGGTGATATCAAATTATGAGTTTGATTCCGAGATGAATTAGATAACGTAGTTGGGGAACGGATTCGCTTCTTAGGTGGTAATAGTTCTTCAGGAACAAAGAAATATCGAGGATCAAATAGTAATGATGGTGGTAATACCGGAGATGGAGTCAAAATAGCTGGTGGAGTAATAGGATCTGGTGATGAAATAGGTAATTCCTTAGCATAAAATGCTTGTACGTCCTTCAAACAAGGATTATTGTAGAAAGATGAGAATACCGGTGGAATCATATTATCATTAGAGTTTTCCGAAGAGTTAAAAGAATTGCTTCCCAATGAAACTGGGAAATAATCTGATGAGACCGAGGTATAGTGAAGAATATTCATAAAGGAAAAAGCATCCTCAATATCGGAAGTAGAGCGATTGGGAGAAGACATCGTTCTGATAACAACCTAGTTGTAAATAACATAAGTTATTTATTGAAAAATCATAGTATTATAGTTTATGTATCTTTACATCTGATACCGTAATGTAGTGGCACGAGGACTTTTGATGGCTAGAAAAGAAATGGGGTTATAATTAAGGTTTGACCATGTTCTCATAAACCATGGCCCCTGATAAACCAATCTGATAAACACCCCCATTTTACATATAAGCAGCGGAAGCTAATCGGGGGTATTAAACTTCATGGATATAAACAATCAAAATCTAGATAAATGACCCAAAGAGACGTTTGTTTTCAAAAAGATACGTTATCGATTCCATTTCAAATCAAGTTTTACAAAGGCAAGTCCTAAAATCTAATGGGTTACATAAAAAGTGATTGATAACAGGTTTTTAGCCATCTTCCGAGTCCATGCCACTTTACCTTTCCGTATATTGTCTCCAGATAACCTGAGATAAACATGCTAAAAAGTCAACACAAAGGTTGAGTGAAATTCATAGGTTTGAAATGTAATAGTTGAATACAAGTTATAGTGTAAATATTGGTATTGCAGGGATAATTATCATGGAGAACATTATTATCATGGAGAACAGTATTATTACCCTAAACTCATGAATCACATAAGAGATATTAAAGAGATATTGGGAGATATTACCCAAAGAGATATTGGGAGATATTACCCAAAGAGATATTAAAGAGATATTGGGAGATATTACCCAAAGAGACATTAAAGAAATATTGGGAGATATTACCCAAAGAGACATTAAAGAAATATTAGGAGATATTACCCAAAGAGACATTAAAGAAATATTGGGAGATATTACCCAAAGAGATATTAAAGAGATATTGGGAGATACTACCCAAATAGATATTTCCATGTACTTAAGTAATAATATATCAGAATAGCATACAGTTTAATAAGCACTTGCATTCATAGTTTACAGCAGGTATTACGGGTTTATAAAGTATGTGAGATTATGAACTCATTAAGTCTTTGAAAAGTAATCACATTGTTATGAGTATATAAAAGAGTTTGTAACAAGCATGTATCCCCCTCGCGGGTTTATAAAACATGTAAATGAGTAAAAGCGAGGCTATGAATCTCACCTGATATGTAGATGTAATAAATATTCCAAAATGAAAGCTGACGACCTTATCACAATCTTAACAGGGAAGGTTGATATAGCAAATGATAGTAAACAGCCACGTCACGCAACCTGAGTAAATATGTTGAGTCTTAGGAAGATTGTACTCTAGAACTTTAGTTTTAAGAGTTATGAGTTTGATTGAAGAGTTTGGAATTATTGTATCACTGTTCGGGCCATCATAATTCAGAAGTCATTCAGTAAACGTTTGAGGAGCTAGGGCACTTTAAATCGTAAACCCAACAACTCAGTCAGAACGTAATACCAAGATGAAACCTCTTAATATGAAGCTCCCTAGTATTGTGGTACAATATAGCTTCCGGATGATCGGTTTTAAGCGTTTTATTCAATATCTGGATATGTTAAGCCCGAGAAGCATTAATTAAAGTTATGATGGATAATGTTTTGAGCATGATTTTATACTTTTTCAAAATGTTACATTTTAGACCCTGGGGTTTGAAAAATTGCAAATAGGTCCTTGGAGTTTGCACTTTTACGAATTTGGTCCTTCAACTTTGAAAGATATACCAAGTAAACCTTGGAGTTTGAAAAGTGATATAATAGATCCCTGGAGTTATAACTTTGATAAAATGACACTTTTAGTCCTTTTAGTTATAAGTTTCCGAAAGCTACGATATATACCCCTTGCATGGATTATAATTACAAAACATGTCCAAATTGCCATGCAAGCTTAGTTTAACATTTCAATAGACATTTATAAGTTATAATAAACTAAAATATGAAGTTTTAACGCAACACAAGTTTAAAATAACGATTTGTTAAGCTAGGAAGTAAAATGGGTCAAATTAAGGTTTCAAAACGTAAATGCGCGGGTTTTAAGTTCAAATTCCTTCATTAATAAATAAAGTGGTTATTTTAACATTATTTAAGCATGATAGGATAGATTATAACAATATTTAACCATTATAACATTTAATTTTAAGAAAAGAACAATAAGGTTTCGTGTGTACGTTTTTTGGAATCAAAATGGAAATGGAGCATGAAGTTGATATATGAAACATTAACAAGAGTTAATTTAGGATCATATGAACATTATAATGGTGAGTAGCCAAAGTAGAACATTCAAAACCTATGTATGAGCTTCCAATGATAAAAATGTGGAGAATTGTTGTTTAGGGTAGTATTTCCACTTGTATACGCCATTGTATCATGTTTCTTTTGGGGCTTCAATTTCTTCCAGGGCTTCACTTCTAAGACTTCTTTAATGGCCAGGATCGTAAGGGTAGCCAAAGTATTGCAGTCTATAAGGATATAGAGGAGTGAAGTGTGGTGCAAGTTAGAAGAGCTATCTAAGGTCCTATTTATAGTCAGTTTGAATGCAAAGGAGTTTAAGGACACTTAGGAACTTTCATGTAGCATTGTAGAGGGTCTAGTAGGTGATGTGTGGGAGCTATGGTGTGAGTTGTATGAGCTAATATTGTAGATTAAGGAGGTAGATACCTCCTATGCTTGCCACGGCTAAAGAGAGAAAAAGAGAAGCCATGTGCTCGTCTTGTAAAAAACAACCCAAGAAATGGTCTAAGTAGGTGGGTAAGCTGCTTAAGGGTTTCTAGAAGAGGTTCACATAAGAATTTTTCACTTGGAATGGTTTAAAATGGGTCAAAATTGATGTGAAGGGGTTCGGGATGTTTTTGGGTTCGACTAGGGTTTCACAAGTTTTCAAGCTTTTATTACATGTTTACTGATTAAGATAGTTAATATATGTAAAAAGGTACCTAATAGTAGAAAGGATAATAAAGATTAGCCATTGTTATTGGGTTAAAACGGATTAGAATTGAAGAAATGAGGTCACGGGTTTTTTGATTAGGGCACGTGTTAGGTTTTCTGACTTTATAGTTTAATATTTTGCATACTCTTGATTAGGGAATGAAGAACATAGACAAGAGCTTAAATAAGTATTATCCCAATGAAGTTTTGGATCGTTGGATTTAGTTAAAATGGTAAAAATTGAAAGAATAAGCTGTAGCTTTTGAATTAGGGTTTCGTATAATGACTTAGTTAGGTGTTTTCTAGCTTTGTAATTCTCATTACATTGCCTAAGCAAGGATGGTTTAATGAATGATAAAGGTTTGTAAACTCATTTTATGGGTTTACAATGACTCTTGGTTGCTTACTTGAGAATGAAGTGGTTAGAAACGAGAAAACGGGTCAAAGTTACATTTAGTGCACAATTAGGGTTTCTTGGATTCGTTTCTTGTATAATTGAAGTAGAATGATGAAATGATGATGGAATAATGATTGAACATGATTTATAAATTAAGTTATTACAACTTATTTGGGTATTCTTTTTGGTTTATAATGGATAAAAACTAAGAAACGGGTCATGGTTTTGTATTTTGCTCGGGTTAGGGTTTTTGACTTTTGAATTAAGGTTTTAAGAGTAAAATTATGTATGAAGGATTATGAATAGAATAATTAGGTTTTACATATTGTATATTGAGTGTAATGTATCTTGTACAGAAAGGCGGTGTGAAGAAATTAGAATGAAAATGGAGGTAAAACAGCTATTTTGGATATCATGCATTAATGACTTGTACATTGTGCTTTGAAAACTTGTACTTGACTTAGAGGGAGTTTATATTTCAAATGAGATTTTATGTTACTTGTATATATGCTTTAGTAGCTTGTACATTCACTTTAGATATTAATCCTTTATGGAATTAGGGTTTAGAGGTATATGATAACGGTTTAAACCCCGTTTTGATATAACGTTGCGAATGGTACATTATAGGAATAATGTACTTTGTAATAAGAATATGATGATATTGACTTGACTTGTTATGATGTTTTCTTGACATATATGAAGACAGGATTATCATAGATAGGTTGCGTGAGCTCGTCTACTTTATGCAAGTTACATGACATACTGAGATATTGACAATACAAGTAATGTAATAAAGCGAAAAATTTCCCCGTACAATTGTGATAATAGTAAAATAGGTTAATGAAAATTCTTGGGTTGTTATATGACACGCTCATGGAATGTGAACCTAGCAGGTGGGACAATGGCTTGAGGGTTTGTTTGGAGGATGTGATTGTAAAGATGAGTCAAAAGCATAGAAAATGGCATGGGACCATCACATTTATTTTTGACTTCCTCTATTCGATAAAGAATCATCGAAGTGAAGTTGAACTTTCTTTTGATGGTTAAGTAGTAAAGCATGTATGCAGTACATGTGTTTACATGATTTCTATTGCTAAGGGTACAAAATAAATTTTCCCTAAAGAATAGTTCCCATCCTCTTAGCTTGCGACGAATATCATCTATGTGGAGTTTGTAGGTTTATTCATTGAATTGAGTTTTGATGGTTCTAGAATGGTAGTTCTTTCTGACGAGGTCATGCTTATGGCCAAATAAACGACTATTAGGATGATCATCAAAAGAGTTTAGTAACCATTTACTTGTGTAACAGGTTTCTAAAACTTTTAAAGTTTGAAAGATTCAAGAGAGTTGAGATGAATCTAACTTGAAAGTGAATTGACCAAGCTTGAACCCAATGTAAGGGAATTCCTCCTCATCTCTTTGACTTTAAGACTATGATAGAATTCGACTAAGAATCTAGGACAAATGGGTTCATCAAGAGTGAGAAAAGGATTGAGACCTACGGCTCGAAAGGATGGAAGCATGTTGTTTGCTTCAATGAAGGATGGAGTGACGAATCTTCCTTCATGGAAGAGACGACCTTCTAGATGATGGTAGGATTCTCTAAGATCTTCATCCATTGCTTTTGAATGATGAATTCTAGGTAGATATGCTTTAGTTTGTTTGTAATCCATTTGGTTAAATTATGTCATGATTTCAAACTAAAAATAAAGGAACATGACCCAATAAGTAAAATACAAAGATGTACATCTTTTTCTAAGTGTGTTTGGGGAAAAAAGTCATAGATAAAATATAAATGCGATTCTAAGTAATGTTCTATATGAACGAGATGGTGATGTGCAGTTTTCTTACTCAAACAAAAGTAAAAATAGGCGATAATACTAGAAATAAGCAAAACCTTAATGCAATAACTATGTTTTATATTGCTCTAGAGGCGAATGAAACGAGAAATTGCTTATGAATTAAGAAACCTCGTAAAGACATTCATGAACAGTAATGCAATATGGAAAAGTTTTTTTGCGTTGTTAAATAACCATGAAGTTAAACAACACTTATTTAAGAAAATTCCTAATCGTGAGTTTTTGTTTGAAAAACATAACTTAGGGTTTTTGGCAAAAATTGATTTTTGGTGAATCACTTCAATTATGCATTCTAAGTATCTAAGAGAGTCATAATAGTTATACATTACCATATCCTAGTCCTAATTGTGCGAAAGTTGCATGAAAAATCCAAACCCTATATTATTTATTATGTTTGGGGTAAAGACTAAAGACCCAAGACGATAAAATTAAAAAGAAAATAAGATGAAATCACTTACATTAGTAGTCTTATATTGATGATTTATTGATGGTCTTTGTGATTAGTTGCTCCAATTGCCGATTATTAAGATTTAGTATGGAGGGTTTTAGTGTTTTGGTTCGTATGTGTGTTTGGATAGAGATATATGTGGTCCTAATTTGTTTAAAACTGGTATTTACCTGCTTTCTTAGACTCACGGAACTACCTAAAAAGGGACGGATCTCCCTTCTGTGGATCCGTAGATCCCTGTTGTTCAAAAAATTAGACAGAGTTGATTTTTAATCAAATTAAGACAAGGTGTCGTGTTTTTGGCAATTGACGAGTGTTATATACACTATTAGGAGTATGTGATTGAATTTTCAGAGTCGACGTTCAAGTTTTGGGCGAATCATGCAACTTGTCGTGAATTTTCCGATGAAATTTCAACGTAGTCGATCCTACTAGGAGTGTGTTAACTTTAAGCATAAATTTGACCATTGCTAATAACACAAGCATTTATGAACATACGGATTTAACAAAACATTGTCAATACAAGTAGGAATTGTAATTTGATGGTTGTTCTTTTTGTCCTTTTCAATCGATTTCGTAATTACATGTATTGACCATACATGTAGACTTTGTAAATATCTATGGTCATTTTATTGATATTTTCTTTATCTAGTAAATTTCTAATCTCGATTATGTTTACGATCAGAAGTTTCATAATTGGAACTTGTAACGAGAATTAATATCGTTTGAATAATTATTAATTACTTCATTAGATTTCCGTTTACGATTATTTTTAAGCTGATGGAGAATCACTATCCATGATAAGTTCTATCATTCTTAATCCTAATCTTAAATAATTAAATACTTCACGTTTTAAAGGCTTAGTAAATATATCGGCTATATTATTCTTGGATGCAACTTTCACGATAAAGATGTTGCCCTTTTGGACGTTATCGTGTAGAAAGTGGTGACAGATTTCTATATGTTTAGTTCTAGAGTGTTGTACGGGGTTTTTACTTAAGTCGATAGCGCCTTTATTGTCGCACATAATTGGAACGTCGTCGAGGCGTAAGTCATAGTCGATGAGAGCTTGTTTCATCCATAGTGCTTGTTGACATGCCTTCCCGGCGGAGACGTATTCGGCTT
>BQNB010023313.1:0-51214 GCA_026074375.1 Tanacetum coccineum | reverse complement strand
CGCCTTCTTAACAAAAGTCGAGCTTAAGAATTATAAAGAAGCCGTGATGAAATCTTGCTGGATTGAAGCCATGCAAGAAGAAATTTGTAAGTTTGAATGACTTGAAGTGTGGGAATTAGTACCAAGACCAGACAAAGTTATGATCATCAACCTAAAGTGTATCTTCAAAGTGAAACTTGATGAATATGGAGGGGTGCTAAAAAACAAGGCTCGATTAGTTATTAAAGGTTTTTTTCAAGAATAGGGGATTGATTTCAAAGAGTCATTTGCACCAGTTGCGCGTATTGAAGCCATTCGTATCTTCGTCGCTTATGTTGCACACAAGAATATGACGGTGTTCCAAATGGACGTGAAGACTGCTTTTCTCAATAGCATTCTCAAAGAAGAAGTATACGTCAGTCAACCTCAAGGATTTGTTGATCAAGAGAATCCAACACATGTTTTCCGACTAAAGAAAGCATTGTATGGGCTGAAACAAGCGCTAAGGGCTTGGTATGATATGCGGTCCAAGTTCTTGCTATCTCAACAATTCATCAAAGGTGAAGTTGATCCGACTTTGTTCACATGAAAGGAATGAAAGCACATAATATTGGTACAAATCTATGTCGACGACATCATATTTGCTTTCACAAATCCTAGTTTTTGTGATAAATTTGTAGATTAAATGAGCAAACGTTTTAAGATATAGATAATGGGACAAATGTCTTTTTTCGTAGGACTTCAAATTTCTTAAAATCCCAGAGGCATCTTCATAAACCAATCTAAATACGCTCTTGAAATGCTTAAGAAATATGGTTTAGACCAAAGTGATCCTATTGACATTCCCATAGTGGAAAGGTTAAAACTGGATGAGGATCCAAATGGGACTCCAGTTGACCCAAATCGTTATCGAGGTATGGCCGGCTCCTAATGTACCTCATAGCTAGTCGCCCTGGCCTAGTGTTTGATGTTTGCATGTGTGCCCGGTATCAGGCAAAGCCTATCAAAAAGCACTTAATTGTGGTTAAATGGGTCTTTCGATACCTCAAAGGAACCATTAATAAGGGTCTATGGTATCCGAAGGACACCGTATTTGATCTAACGGCTTTTGTAGATGCTGACCATGCAGGTTGCCAAGACTTAAGGAAAAGTGCATCAGGTAGTGCACAGTTTTTGGGTGAAAAGCTAGTAACCTGGTCGTCTAAAAAGCAAAAGTATACTGCAATATCCACAACTAAAGCTGAATATGTCTCCTTGTCCGGTTGCTATGCACAAATCCTATGGATGCGGTCTCACCTAACTAAATAAGGAGTTAACTGCAACAAGATTACTTTGTACTGCGACTCACAGAGCGCCATTGCCTTATCTTGCAACTCTGTGCAACACTCCAAGACGAAACACATTGCTGTCAGATACCATTTTATCAAAGAACAAGTTAAAAATGAGATTGTTAAACTCTACTTTGTCAAGACTGTTTATCAGATGGCGGATATATTCACTAAAGCACTCGTGAGAGAATGCTTTGAATTTCTGGTTGATGCGAGGGTCATAAAGACTTCAGCACGAAGTTTTACAACTCCCTAGGCAGTGTACCTAATCGTTTTAGTGTAGTATAGGCAAGACTCGGTGGTTAATATCGTTCTCTAGAGGAATAGGTTGGGAAGGCTCGAACACGGTCTAACAGAATTCTACGGGGTTAAGAGAAGATTCTTTTTGTGTTTTTATATTTATAAGAAAGCAGGTAAATATCATAATTTGAGAGGTTGGTTTGATTAACTAATAATTAAACTAAATATAATATATGCTACTGGTGATAACTTTATGATAAAAAGATTATATTTACCTAATCATGCACTACTCCTCAGATTGCTTCTCCTAGATATGTTGCCTTGTCACACTTGTTGTAACACCCCAAAAAATGGGTCGCAGCGGAATATGTTTCCGGGAGCGTTACTTCATAATACCATCGCTCAAGTCATGAGAGAACGACCTCTAACTGTGTCGTTTGAAAAGAAATCTTGAATTATTTAGACTCCAATGCGCATCACATAAACCAAGCATCTAATTCATCTGAGAAAAACATGCTTAAAAAGTGTCAACATAAAGTTGGTGAGTTCATAGGTTTTTGTAAGTATAAACGTTGAACCAAAGTTTTATAAGGTATGTATGACCGTTTCAATCCTTAAATGTTTACCAAAATATGTGTATGAATGTTGGAAATCAAAGAGTTGTAAAGTATGCATGACCATTTCAATCCCCAATTAGTCACAAAAATATAAGTATAGTTGGACCACCATTGTTCAAAGTATGTATTGCCACTTTATTCAAGGCAACGTAAATATTCATGTGTGTATAAAACAATGATTACGATTACTCTAAGTTCATGAAACAGCGGCTCAGACTTGGGTGTATGCCACTTTATTCAAGGCATGGTAAAATTTCACGCTCATGTATGTGTAGTTTCGTAGTCCGACATGGTACAACGTTCGTTTGTCCAGTGATAGCTAATCACGCGAACGGGGATTGTCACACCCCAATAGATCTATTTTATAACATTCGCGCCTACCAACTCGTAGTTAGCAGTTTAATCCGCTTAAGCTAATCCGTAATCATTTGGGTAAAAGTAAAGTAATGTCCTTGTTTTCAAAAATAAAGTGAAACAAGCAATCAATGCATTTGTATTTAGTCCCAAACTAAGAATTGAGTATGTAACTAGTTTGCAAAACGGCAATTTTAAATGCACATGTATAAAATACAACCAATCATGTCAACATGAGATTAGTCAACAAGCATGTTCTCACCTAAAAGTTGTAAAGTATATGTAAAACAAGTAAAATGTGGGGCTATAAACTCACCTCGAGTGAATGAATCAACAATGTAAATCACATGAAAATGCGTCACGTAAATGTCCGAATGCAACCTAATTAATTATAGGTCGTATGAGTATTAAGTACTTGAATAACTAATACTGTATATAATTTTATATAGCTACATCACCATCTAATTGTATTTGTAAAATAATATTTATAAAGTTTAAAACATGTATAAATATTATATAAGTGATTCTAAAATGTTTCGCAATTTTTTTTATTAAAAACGAACCAACACTATTCATGTCAGGAAATAGTACAACTCGTTTTAAGTCCGTTTTGTACGTTCTTTATTTCTACGCTTTTGTATTAAGAAGATTTATCAAAATACTAAATTTATAACTTTTTAGTCCTCTGATGAACAGTACTTTTACTGTTCATGTATATTTTATAAAACTATTTTTATAAAATTAATCGTCGTAACCTCGTAAAAGTCATATCTTATTCGTTTTAACTCCGATTTTAGTGATTCTTTCGAGCACGTCTTCGTAATTAAAAGTTCTATCTAACTAAGATATTTTCCAAAAAGTTTCTGTAATGAATAGTAACTTGTTTTTATAAAATTATTTTTATAAAAGTATTTATTATCGTAAACTTGCAAATGGCGTATCTTCTTCGTTATAGCTCGGATTTTCGAGTTCTCTATATGCCTACGATCGTCATGACATGTAGTATTTTATAAAAATATAAAATAAATGTTTTATTTTCTTAATAAAAATAGAAGTTTATAAGTTTTTAACTTAAATAAAATGCTACAAGTCCTCTACAACACTTTATACTACAAGTCTCGTGTATTTTAAGTTCTTTAGTCCATCATTTGTCCTAGATTAACAAGTCCTTACATTTATTTATTTATAAACTTTGATAAATAAACCTTTAAACCATTAATTTATATATTCTTTTATAAATTAAACCATACTTGTATAATGTATATACTTTCATTCCAACATGTTTTTAACATCTATATGACATATGAAAAAGCATATCAAACCATGATCAAGTGTAAAAATCCATTTTACATGTTAATATGTTTCCTAGATGGTGATTTACTATATAAACATTATATACACATAAATCATAAATGTGAAGAGTGTAGGGTTTTTAGATGACCTTAAAATGAAGTATGATAAAGAGAAACAAGTTCTAAACCCGAGCTTAGGATTAAAACCCAAGCTTCCAAGACTAGAAAACCCTAAACTTTCAAGAAACCCTAATCTTGAACTTTCTTGATTAAACCCTTGTAAATGCTAAACCAAACATTCAATACACCTTAGAATATCTTAGGTATGATGCTAGAATACTTGAATACTTGATAGGAAAAATTGTATGGATTATTTATGGGTGTTTGTTTCTTGCCGTGGCCTAAAAACAATATCTAACCCTAGCTTAAAATCCAAACCCAAAATTCCAATACTTAGAAAACCCTAATCTTAAACCTTTCTTGTTTAACCCTTGTAAACACTAAAGCAATCCTTCAAACCTTCTTATAATACCTTATATAAGTTGTTAGATCACTTGTATGTATGGTAAATAAAATTTGTATAGATTGTTTAGAGTGTGTGACTTTAGCCGTGGCCTAGGAGAGAAAAAGGAGAGGATTTTATGTTTTGCTAGTTGAAATGAGAAGTGTGTGAAGTGTTAGGAGTAGAAAGCCTTATATAGCATAAATATCTAGGAAGCAAGATCATGAAATCAAGGAAGAAAAGAGTGAGTTTATAAGTGATTGGTATGGTCTTGTTGCTTGTTGTAAGAATGTGTAAGATTGGTGGCTTGTTAGAGTTTATAACACATGTTGATTGAAAAGTCAAAATATCTTTGTGTTTCAATTACATAGATCCGGCCTATATATGTATATGTATAAGAAATTATGAAAATTTTGAGTATTGGTTATAATTGTGGATATTTGATTGAGTATAGATAGGTATTGGTGCTTCCGGGTATGCCTAAATGTATTTTATTGTGAAACATAAACGTTTTACGTAGCCAATAAAAATAAAATATAAAAAGTTAATAATTATCCTCCAAATATTTATATAACACTTGCTTGACGTAAACTTTTAATTGTTTGATGTCCGTTTACGTTGAATGTTTATTTTTTTAGGTTTTTAGCGATTTTAGCTAAACAGTTGGAAAGTTAAAGTGGAAGCTGTAAATAGTTTTAAATAAATATATTGTAAGTTCATTGAAGTAAAAAAGGTGTTGAAGAATTTGAGCTGTTACCATTGTGATTGTTCTATGTAAGTATTTCCATTGGTCATTAACGGTATTACACTAAACCGGTCGTTTATTTTTTATTTCGTGTTAGGGTTAAAGCACAAGTAGGGGTAGTATGTAGGACTTTTACAAGGCCCTTTAGATTATTTAATAATGCATGTTGTCAATTCTCTTAAGTGGTTCAACCATTTTGGGGTTATAGGTGGTATGAAGACTGTTATTGATGGTATCCTTTCTACACTACTCGCGTTTCCCTACATATGTCTACAACGATACAAACAAAAGCTAGTTTTCTAAAGCCTAACGCGCACATTCATCAACAAGAAGCAACATCAAAAGGATCTACAACCTAAGTTTCATGCAATCATAGATAAATACAAAGAAGGGTTTAGCCTAGCATGTTAAAGATAAAACAAGAATATAGATCAATCACACAACACATAGACATATTGAATGATTAATGATAAATAATCTTACTTAATTAAAACATGGATTAAAGGTAGTTACAATAAGGTTTTGAGGCCCTAAAAATAACCTTAAAAGCTGTTGAAACGACTAGGGTTCGTCTCGCTAAAATTATACAAAGTTACACACTTAAAACCCTAAAAACGGTTTTTATTTATAGAGGTATCGATGCGACGGCGTCGCTTAGAAATCCTGACGCCGTCGCCACGTAGATGATTCTAGATCCTCTTTAAGTCGGCCACGTCCTGACGCCGTCGCAAAATTCCTGACGCCGTCACTATATAGATCACGATGGCGTCGCTTTATGCCTGCGACGCCGTCTCCAACCATTGTTTGCATAAATCTTTAAGAGATTTGGTGTAGGTACGTAATCTTGTCCGTTTCTTCTCCAAATGAGCCCAAGTCACGTGTATTTCCTCCAAAAGCCATCCCAGTCGGCTAAAAAACATAAAAATCAAACGGATGTTGAGCACGTAATTCTGGGGGGGGTGGGGGGCTATTTGCATGATTTAGGGGTTTAAATGACCCTGATAATTGTGTATAATATTGACACCTCCATCAAATACAATACACTTGAGATTTGCTGGTCTAAGGCATATAGCTTTTTCTACCTAGACAATAGCAATATTAGGGTCATTTAACCTACTCTTTAAAAGCATCTTATAACACAACCTTCTAGACCTCGTAATTAAAAGCACGAAAGGTATATACTAGCACCTCACATAAGTGTTTGGGATTCTCTCATTCACTCGGGTGTATAATAAATTATAACAACTATGGGAAATGGAACATCAACACTCATTACCTGTCATAGCATATAAATTACCATAGGATTGGTAAATGATCAAACCTCTACCGCTAGGCGCAAGTATTATTCATTATTGTCAAAGAGGTCTTTTAAAGGGTTGCGGGGTGTAGGTGTAAGATAACATTAACAAAAACAAAAACGGATGGGATACATTTTGGGAGTGACTTTTGGGTGAATTTGGAGTGGAAGGGTTAGCAAATTATTTATAAGAATACACGTTGGTTTGGTTGCTAAGCCAAAGACTCGGACAAAATATACAAACTCTACAAAACTCTATACCAATCTCTTTCTTTTTCTTTTCTTGACTCTATGATAAACGTAAACATAAGCAAATGGCAGCCCGTATATTTTTTTTACTTTATTATATTTGTTTTGATTCTTTTCTTTTCTTTTTCTCATTTTTTCGTAAAGTTTTGCCCTGCCATTGCTTAAACATATAATACATCATAGGGGTTTATGAATACACCCCTACACTTAAACTTTTACATACTCGATTATTTACAATCTAACTAATGACCCAATTTGAGGTGGATCAAAATAACATGAAGCCTATTGAGCTCTATTAGGGGTAATAAGTTACTACTTCCTCAATTCTTCATAAGATGAATACTACCATGAATCCCAATCATCCCAAAACAGTATTTACAAGGATAAGGACTTAGCAACCGTGTACTCAAAAATTAACTTGGGTTAAAACAATAATGTACTAAAGGTGAGTACATACAAGGTAGGCTAAGGCAATTTGGGTGTAACAATTGGTTTAAGGGTGACAATGCTCTTCATTAATAGTATAGCTTAACTAGAAATTTACGAGAACCGTTAAAACAGATAGGCTTGGAGGGTTGTACTTGGGGTATCTTGCACTAAAAATGAGTGCATGGCAAGGGTGTGAGATAGTTATATGATCGATGTAACCATAATAACAATTACAGGTTTAAAACATGGGTTAATCCTAGTGCCAGTTATCTAGCAAATCCTAATACTTACTATGCGGTCTCGGGATGCATCACAAAAATAAGTTCTAGAATTTAATATACTATCGGTACACTCATATAATTTAATACCGATACCAATGCTCCAGAAAAGGCAACAAAGACCATACGTACATATCCATAACGACATAATAGACACATATGACTGCATTCGAACCTTAACTCGAACAAGATAAAGGTATAAACTATCTTGGGTATCAATAATGGATACCCGGATTCCTATAGATCTAAAGGCGAATATCACATTTTTGGGGTGGAATTTTGAGGGTTTTTGTGCTAGTCATAAACATTCCTATCCATAAGACGCTATTAATACTCGGTTTTCGTCGGTATGTGTCATAAAAAAAATTTAAATTTTGTTCAAAATTACCTTTTTATGCTATGTTTCGATATATTACCCACCATTTTAAGGAACAAGCAAATGAAAAATAAAGGAATAGTTTCTAAGGCTTATTTCCCCCTACAATTAAGTTGAACATTGTCCCCAATGTTTTATAGAAGTACCCTTAAAAATGAATAAAGGGAAAAAGAAAACAAGTAAAAAAAACTAGTATTCCCCTGGTTTGCTTAATAATAGAGAAGAAACATGCGATAACTGGTTAAATCGTCCTCCAAGAATCGTCTAATGAAACTTCCTATGAACTTCCAAGCTTCTTTTTATCAAATATAACATGTAATCAAAGACAAAGACAACTACACCAAGTATAAAATCAGTGGGATAGATATAAATACAATGAGAATTTAGGGTTTTGACTATATGAAAGCATGTACGTTATAATAATATACAGTGTGAAATTAGGGTTGACTCAATAAAGCAGTAAAGATAAGATGAGAGAATTGTTAAAATCATGGTTTTGCAGGTTTATAAAAGATTTTAAACTTTTTAAGTGTTGTATGGTTTTGTAGAAACTAGTAAAAAGGATAATAAGGGGGTGTTTGGTTTAGTGTTTTGATGGAGCCTAAAACAAATTAAGGAAGGTGTTGGTTCTTGTTGTTGCCATCAAACAAACAGAGAGGAGAGGGATATGGGTTTTTTTTTCTTTTTGCCTGCGTTTGTGTGTGTGTTTTATAATTATAGAATGGGATATCTAAGTCTTATATATAGGAGAGTATTTATTATAGATTTGGTTTTCAAAAAAAATATATATATAGGGGTCGTGGGATAAGGAGGAATGGAGTGGGCTTTGTGGGTTTTTATGGGTTATAATCTAATATCAGGCCATATTAAGTTTAGTTTAAGCTTTAAACTTATAAAAACACTACATTTTCGACACGGTTTTGACTAAACATAAATAAAAGCTGAAAAACAATTAGAATAAAGTAAAATAGACTCTCGTGGCTAATTATGACTTTCGTTGATTTCTCGATCGATAAAACGGATAAATTTTCAAGGCACACTTCGCAACTAGCTAAAACGACGATTTACATTAAAACGACTAAAAACAAAATTATAAATTCCTTAAAAATTTGAAATGGAATTTAGAGCTCGGTTAAAATATTGACTGTAAAATACGAGATGCTACAGTATGGAATCAGTATTTACATCCTTAAGGTCTATATGGTTAAATGCTTCCATCTTATGAGGCATCTTAAATGTGATTTTCTTGTTATCTTTTTCAAAAGTAATCGTTCCCTCTTCATGATCATAAACGAGACCAGTTTTCTTACAAATGGTTTTCCAAAGACTACTTCTCCTAGGTGGTGATCTATAATGCTCGTGGTATCTTCCAAAATCATGAAATTACATTCGTACGTGAAGTTTCCTACAAAAACTTTTAAACCCCTGACTCTTCCTATAAAGTTGCTGTTCTTACTAGGGTTGGATGGTTTCTGTCTTGACTCTAGTCCTTTATTCATGATCCCTTTGTAATGTTGTTTAGACATAACATTAATTGGTGATTCTAGATCGATGTAAGCTTGTCTTTTAAGGAAGTGACCAATCATGCAAGAGATCTTAATGTTATTTAAATTTCCAATTCTTATCTTTGCCTTAACCCAAGATGGTTTAGGGAATTTTAAGAGCCACTCGTGATATTCCAATTCCTCTAAGGTGGGGAAGGTATCAAAGTATTCTATTTCATCCGAACTGACTAATGAGTCAACAATCCTACTATCCGCAAGCCATGACTCAATTTCTATCTTTTTCTTAGGATCAAGAAACTTCCTATTAGAGGTGGAAGTAGATGGATTCACATTCTCCATAGCGAAGAATGGAATAGTCAATGAAAATTACAAAAAAACGCACAAAGAAAAGATAGACTACAAGAAAGCTAATGTATTGGAATTAAAATTATCACTTGAAAGGATTCAAGCGAGTAGAACTAAGTTAAACTATGATCGAAACCTAACTATTCCCCACGCAGTGGCGCCAAAAACTTGATGCGAGGGTCGTAAAGACTTTAACACGAAGTTTTACAACTCCCTAAGCAGTGTACCTAATCGTTGTAGTGTAGTATAGGCAAGACTCGAGGGTTGTTATCGTTCTCTAGTGGAATAGGTTGGGAAGGCTCGAACACAGTCTAACATAATTCTATGGGGTTGAGAGAAGATTCTTTTTGTGTTTTTATATTTATAAGAAAGCAGGTAAATATCATGATTTGAGAGGTTGGTTTGATTAACTAATAATTAAACTAAATATAATCTATGCTACTAGTGATAAATTTATGATAAAAAGATTGTATTTACCTAATCATGCAATACTCCTCAGATTGCTTCTCATAAATCTGTTGCCTTGTCACACTTGTGATGATCTGTGAAGTATTTCCTAGGTCATGAATGGATTACACGAACCCTCCATCTATTTAATATTCTGTTAGGGCAACGCATAAGTAAGGTAGTATGAAGACTATTACAAGGCCCGTAAGAGTATATTAAATGCATGTGAAATATCTTAAGATGGATCAACCATATTAGGGGTAAGGTAGTATGAAGACTGTTACCGAAGGTATCCTTTCTACACTACTAGTGTTTCCCTAGACATGTCTATAACGATACAAACAAAAGCTGGTTTTCTAAAGCCGAACGCGCACATTCATCAACAAGAAGCAACATCAAAAGGATCTACAACCTAAGTTTCATGCAATCATAGATAAATACAAAGGAGGTTTAGCCTAGCATGGTAAAGATAAAGCAAGAATATAGATCAATCACACAACACATAGACATATTGAATGATTAATGATAAATAATCTTACTTGATTAAAACATGGATTAAAGGTAGTTACAATAGGGTTTTGAGGCCCTAAAAATGACCTTAAAAGCTGTTGAAACGACTAGGGTTCGTCTTCCTAAAATTATACAAAGTTACACACTTAAAACCCTAAAAACGGTTTTATATTTATAGAGATATCGATGCGACGACGTCTCTTAGAAATCCTGACGCCGTCGCCACGTAGATGATTCTAAATCCTCTTTAAGTCAGCTACGTCCTGACGCCGTCGCGAAATTCCTGACGCCGTCACTATATAGATCACGACGGCGTCGCTTTAGCCTACGTCGTCGTCTCCAGCCACTCTTTGCATAAATCTTCAAGAGATTTAGTGTACGCCCGTAATCTTGCCCATTTCTTCTCCAAATGAGCCCAAGTCATGTGTATTTCCTCAAAAAGCCATCCAAGTGCTTAAAACCTAAAAACAAATGATTAAGCACGTAATCTGTGCATATTTGCATGATTTAGGTGGTTAAATAACCCAAAAATAATGTATAAAATGACACCTCATCACTAGTCAAACGCCTAGGCATTCAAAGCATTATGCCCGAAGAGCTGAAACATCTTGCGGAGTTAGACAAAGACGAAGAGTAATACTAATTACTACTTCATGTATCACATGTACTATACATAAAATAGTTTATAAAAACAAAAAGAACAAAAATATTTTTATTTTTCAAAACCAAATACAAAAATATAAAAATCCAAAAAGAAAATACAAAATCAGAAAATTTTAAAATCCAAAAAGAATCTTCTCAACATGTCTTTCAGAATCGATAATATCTACAACCTTAGAAATGTCATTCAATAATGACACGAAATTGTAGATAAAGTTCGACTAAAAGTTTCAAACATTTTAAAACATGTCTTCTCAAATTTTCTTATGGTTTGTTATCACATATCAGACAACAACCCGATTTCTCGAAGAAAAGTAAAATGTACGCGTCTGTGCGTTTATCCTTAACAAGAATTTGGAGGTGGAATGGTTAGCAAATTATTTATAAGAATACACGTTGGTTTGGTGCTAAGCAAAAGGACTCGGACAAAATATACAAAACTCTACACAAATCTATACTATCTCTTTCTTGTTTTTTCTTGACTCTATGATAAACGTAAACATAAGCAAATGGCAGCCCGTATATTTTTTTTACTTTATTATATTTGTTTTGATTCTTTTCTTTTCTTTTTCTCATTTTTTCGTAAAGTTTTGCCCTGCCATTGCTTAAACATATAATACATCATAGGGGTGATTTATGATTACACCCCTACACTTAAACTTTTACTTACTCGATTAGTTACTATCTAACTTAATGACACCACAATTTGAGGTGAGATCAAACATAACTGAAGCCTATTGAGCTCTATTGGGGTAATAAGTTACTTCTTCCCCAATTATTCATAAGATGAATACTACCATGAATCCCAATCATCCCAAAACAGTATTTACAAGGATAGGAACCCTTAGCAACCGTGTACTCAAAAATTAACTTGGGTTAAAACAATAATGTACTAAAGGTGAGTACATATAAGGTATGTTAAGGCGATTTGGGTGTAACAATTGTTTTAAAGGTGAAAATGCTCTTCGTTAATAGTATGGCTTAACCAGAAAATTACGAGAACCGTTAAAATAAGATAGGCCTGTGAGAGTTTGTACTAGGGTTATCATGCACTAAATGAGTGCATGGCAAGGTGTAGGATAGTTATATGATCGATAGTACCTATAACAATTACAGGTTTAAATTAAATGGGTTATATCCTAGTGCCACATTATCTAGCAAATCCTAATATTATATCGGTCTCGGGATGGCATCACAAAAATTAGTTCTGAATTTAATATTTATTGTACACTCATTTTATTTTAATACCGATACCAATGCTCCAGAAAAGGCGACAAAGACCATACGTACACATCCATAACGACAGAATAGACACATATGATTGCATTCGAACCTTAACTCGAACAAGATAAAGGTATAAACTATCTTGGGTATCAATTAATGGATACCCGGATTCCTATAGATCTAAAGGCGAACCTCACATTTTTTAGGTGGAATTTTGAGGGTTTTTGTGCTAGTCATACACATTCCTATCTTAAGGACAATATTAATAATCGCGGTTTTCGGGGGGGTTTCGGTATGTGTCATAAAAAGTTTTTAAATTTTGTTCAAAATTACCTTTTTATGCTATGTTTCTGATATTTTATTACTATTCATTTTAAGGAACAAGCATATGAAAAATAAAGGAATAGTTTCTAAGGCTTATTTTCCCCTACACTTAAGTTGAACATTGTCCCCAATATTTTATAGATAGAGAAGTACCGTGTAAAAAATGAATAATAAAGGGAAAAGAAACAAGTAAAACACTAAAGTACTCCCTGGATTTGTTTAAATAATGGAGAAGAAACATGCGATAACTGGTTAAATCGTCCTCCAAGAATCGTCTAATGAAACTTCCTATGAACTTCCAAGCTTCTTTTTATCAAATATAACATGTAATCAAAGACAAAGACAACTACACCAAGTATAAAATCAGTGGGATAGATATAAATACAATGAGAATTTAGGGTTTTGACTATATGAAAGCAGTAAAGATAGGATGAGAGTAATGATGTAATAATAGGTTTATGCAGGTTTATAAAAGAATTACAAATTTTAAACATTACATATTCTATTTTTCAAAAATACTTGAAAAAATTCGAATTTTTACATTGCTGGAGACGCGATGCCGTCGGGTGTTAACCCCGACGCCATCTTTACGCACTTTGAAAAATTCTTCTTCATTTTTAATGAGAAATTTCCTTCACGCAATTTTATTAGTTAAATCTGAAGAAAGTACTGCATAAAAACCTGGAATTAATCATTACAATCATATGACTCGAAACTGACGCGAATTAATCTAAACTGTTTATTTAAATTGTTTGACTGGTTCTTAAAAACCAAATATTGTTCCACCCCCTACACTTATTTTTGTTGCAAAGTACCTTTGCTGGTAAATAAGATGAAAGTTATAAACACAATACAAATCATGATTACGAGTGATTCAAACATAAAAGTAATAAATGAAAAGAATTAAAACACTCGGACACTCCTAAGTGCGAGAAAAGTAAATATTGGGTTGCCTCCCAAGAAGCGCTTTATTTATTTATGAGTCTTGTAGCTAGACTCGAATTCACAAGTCCTTACGTGACTTCTCCTTCATTTCTCTTGACCTTTCTTTCCAATTTCATTAGGTGTCGAATTTCCTTGCTTATACTTTTGTCTTCTCTGTACTCGGGTCCTAAGTCAGACTATCCGAGTAATAGGTTTTCACACGGTCATCGTTACTCTCAAGGACAAAGGGTGGTATGGAATCGGTATTTACATCCTTAAAGTCTATATGGTTAAATTCTTCCATCTTATGAGGCATCTTAAATGTGATTTTCTTGTTATCTTTTCCGAAAGTAACCGTTCCCTCTTCCTAATCATAAACAAGACCGATTTTCCTTAAAAATGGTTTTCCAAAGACCACTTCTCCTAAGTGGTGATCTATAATGCTCGTGGTATCTTCTAAAATCATGAAATTACATTCGTACGTGAAGTTTCCTACAAAAACTTTTAAACCCCTGACTCTTCCTACAAAGTTGATATTCTTACTAGGGTTGGATGGTTTCTGTCTTGAGTCTAGTCCTTTGTTCATGATTCCTTTGTAATGTTGTTTAGACATAACAGTAATTGGTGATTCTAGATCGATGTAAGCTTGTCTTTTAAGGAAGTGACCAATCATGCGAAAGAGATCTTTATGTTATTGAAATTGCCATATCTTATCTTGCCTTAACCCAAGATGGTTTAGGGAATTTTAAGAGCCACTCGTGATATTCCAATTCCTCTAAGGTGGGGAAGGTATCAAAGTATTCTATTTCATCCGAACTAACTAATGAGTCAATAATCCTACTATCCGCAAGCCATGACTCAATTTTATATTTTTCTTCGGATCAAGAAAATTCCTATGAGAGGTGGAAGTAGATGGATTTACATTCTCCATAGCGAAGGAAGAATGGAATAGTTCAATGAAAATTACCAAATCAAATGCACAAAGAAAAGATAGACTACAAGAAATCTAATGTACTGGAATTAAATTCTCATTTGAAAGGATTCAAGCGAGTAGAACTAAGTTAAACTATGATCGAAACCTAACTATTCCCACGCACCAGTGACGCCAAAAAAACTTGGATGCGAGGGTCGTGTAAAGGACTTTAACATTGAGTTTTTACAACTCACTAAAGAGTGTACCTAATCTGTTGTTTGTGTTAGTATAGCAAGACTCGAGGGTTTGTTATCGTTCTCTAGGGAATAGGTTGGAAGGCCGAGCACAGGTCTAACATAATTCTTGGGGGTTGAGAGGAGATTCTTTTTGTGTTTTTATTGTTATAAGAAAGCAGGTTTAAATATCATTGATTTGAGAGGTTTGTTTGTTAACTAATAAGTAAACTAAATATAATCTTATGCTACTAGTGATAAATTTATGATAAAAAGATTGTATTTACCTAATCATGCAATACTCCTCAGATTGCTTCTCATAAATCTGTTGCCTTGTCACACTTGTGATGATCTGTGAAGTATTTCCCTAGGTCCATGAAAGGATTCACGAACCTCCATCTATTTAATATTTGTTAGTGGGCAACGTCTTAAGTAAGGTGTATGAAAGGACTATTACAAGGCCCGTTTTAAGAGGTATATTAAATGCCATGGCTGAAATATCTTAAGATGGGTCAACCTTATTAGGGGTAAGGTTAGTATGAAGACTGTTACGAAGGTATCCTTTCTACATACTAGTGTTTCCCTAGAATGTCTATAACGATACAAACAAAAAGATGGTTTTCTAAAGCCGAACGCGCTCATTCATCAACAAGAAGCAAATCAAAAGGATTCTACAATCTTAAGTTTCATGGCAATCATAGATTAAATACCAAAGGAGGTTTAGCCTAGCATGGTAAAGATAAAGCAAGAATATAGATCAATCACACAACACATAGACATATTGAATGATTAATGATAAATAATCTTACTTGATTAAAACATGGATTAAAGGTAGTTACAATAGGGTTTTGAGGCCCTCTAAAAAGACCTTAAAATAAATGCTGTTTTGAAACGACTAGGAGTTCGTACTTCCTAAATATTATACAAAGTTACAACTTAAAAAACCCAAAAATGGTTTTATTATTTATAGAGTATCGATGCGTCGACGTCTCTTGTGAAATCCTGACGCCGTCGCTCGTAGATGATTCTTATCCTCTTATGTCAGCTACGTCCTGAAAGCGTCGCGAAATATCCTGACGCCGTCACTATATAGATCACTCGGGCCGGCGTAGCTTTAGCCTACGTCAGTCTTCTCCAAGCCCAATCTTTTGCCCATAATCTTCAAGAGATTTAGTATACGCCCGTAATCTTGCCCATTTCTTTTCCAAATGAGCCCAAGTCATGTGTATTTCCTCAAAAAGCCATCCAATTGCTTAAAACCTAAAAACAAATGATTAAGCACGTAATCTGTGCATATTTGCATGATTTAGGTGGTTAAATAACGCAAAAATAATGTATAAAATGACACCTCATCACTAGTCAAACGCCTAGGCATTCAAAGCATTATGCCCGAAGAGCTGAAACATCTTGCGGAGTTAGACAAAGACGAAGAGTAATACTAATTACTACTTCATGTATCATATGTACTATACATAAAATAGTTTATAAAAACAAAAAGAACAAAAATATTTTTATTTTTCAAAACCAAATACAAAAATATAAAAATCCAAAAAGAAAATACAAAATCAGAAAATTTTAAAATCCAAAAAGAATCTTCTCAACATGTCTTTCAGAATCGATAATATCTACAACCCTAGAAATGTCACCATCTTTATCTTTGATGGTAGGTTTGTAATTACCATAAACTATAATGTACCAAAGATCAATATCTTTAGACTTCACATAAGTTTCAAAACGGTTTTTCCAATATATAAAGCAATTAGCCTCAAAGAGAGGTGGTCGTTGCATAGATTTACCCTCTTTGTAGTTTTCCAAATCCATGATCGTTTTAAAGTTTTAAAATACAGTATACTTTAAAAACTTTGATAACCCGCTCTTGATACCAATTGTTGAAAACTAGAAGGGGGGTTGAATAGTTTTCTTGTACTTTTCAAACTTTTGTTATGATCTTATGTGAAGTTTACCCGATATTGATGTTTAGTATATGAAATATAAAACAAGTAAAGTAAGAGTTAGAAGAATTTAACCGAGACACAAGTATTTATAGTGGTTCGGCTACAAGGACACCTTTCTTGCCCTACTCCACTCCTCGAGTCACCTACTCGAGAGTTCGTAAACACTAGTCACCAATCTCTTTTATTTAGCGGAGAAGCCTCACAACGTTGCTTATGCCTTTAACGGTACACAACTAAATACCAGATTCTTCACACGGTAGAATTAACCCAACAACACTACATTTTAATTTACAATGATGATGAATACAACTACAACTACTAAATGATGTACAAGATTAGAAATTTGATCTTGAAGATGCTATGGAGATGCGAAACAAGATTCTTGGAACTTGATCGTCTCAAAAGGGGTGATTGGCAATTTCTTGTTTGAAGAAAATTACCTACAAAATGCTAAAAGAAATTATGCAAGAATAGAGAGAATGATTAATAGATTAGAGAATTTAAGCTGGAGAAGGGTGAGAAAAACATGAGAAATGGCTTGGTATTTATAGCCAAAAATTCTATTGTAGCCCGGTTCTGCCGGTTCTGTTGCAGAACAAAACCGGCCAGTGTAGTCGAACAGAACCGGCGCACAGTAACACAATCTGAATTTTGATTTGCAAAATCTTGAGAGATCATGTGTAATCTTGTAAGATTACCCTAAGATATGCTGCAAATGATGATGTTATACATGATGTAAATAATGGTTTGCAAATTTTATTTGTAATTCAAAGTAATGCCAAAGATGGAAAAGTGACAACTTTAGTATTTTACTTTCAAATGGATTTTACTAATTGTTATCAACAAAACATGAGAAGATTGTAAAATAAAATAAACGTTTTTATCGGTTTATTTGTATTAACAATCTCCCCCTTTTTGTTGACGACAAAACTAAAATCTAATGGAAGTAAATTAGTTAAAATGAATTTGTTTAAGTTTTTTTGAATTCATTTAACGTTCGCTTTTCCCTTATGTTTGATTTACTTACCTTCTCCCCCTTTTGTCGAAACAAAAAGATGCAAATGATATGGAGAGGTTTCAATGACATGCGTAAATGTGGAAAGCTCCCCCTTGATGGGTGCTAGATATGCCAAATATGCTGCAAGAAAATGTTAGTCATAAAGAAAAATGTGCCCCTTGCTTTAGGAGTAGCTACAAAAGAAACGTTAGAAGCCAAAAACTAAAAGTGGCTACTGTAGAACCGACGTCTGCCGTTTTGTTCTTTGAATGGAACCGGATTTGAAGCCAATGGAACCGGCTGACCAAAAAAAGTCAATCCTGCGGGTTTTCTAAGTAAAAAAGAAAAAATTTAGAGTAAAACTCACATATAATTCCATGGGAGCATAATTAGACAAGAATTGAAACATTGATTAATTCTGAATTACAATATTCATAATAAGAAGACAAGAGATACGATTTATTCTTATTCCTAAGATCCTAATCTAGTAATTGTGAGAGAGAACATTAAGATGGTCTAGGATGTGATTGAGAATGAATCGCATTTCATCCCGAAGGTTGTCTACGATAACTTGGGTTTGTTGGCAATGTTCACAAAACATCTCATGAGTTAGCAAAGGAAAAGGATTTTTAGGCCCTAATGGCGGAAGTGGCGGGAAGTTTGAAGGAGGATTTTGGGGGAAAGTTGGAGGTTGTGGCAGCAATGGTGGAAGAGAAGGTTCCATATTCGTAATGGATGGTAGATGAGGTTCCATAGCCGGAATAGGTGGAGGTTCATTGGCCAAGCGCTCAATGGAGTCAAACGATGGTCTAGGTGGTGGGGGATTTGTTGTTGTAGGTGGAAGGTCTTCTACTGTGTCAAAGAGTGTTTGAGGAGAGGTAGGAGGAGTGAAAAACAAAAGTTCAGTGGGATCCAAGTTTATGGCTAGTGGCGAGGAGTGTTTGGATGGTTGGGATAGAGCCGGTAGAGGAGAAGTCAATGGTGGTGGTGTTGTCTTTGGAGTAAGTAGGATTTTGCTTGGTGTGATCCCAGAGATATTATGGGGGAAAGCGGTGGTGAAACATTTAGACTTGATGGAGGAGCCGATTGATAATCGGTGGGTCGTGAAAAAGGATGATAAGGAGGGGACACCGGTCGAGGGTTGGAGATACAACATGGACGAATAATAATCCTAGCGGTGCGCTTAAGGTTAAGCTTCTTTTCTTTAGGCATTTTCAAGTTCTTTTTGATATGATAACTAGCGTTTGGAATAAGCTTTTATAGAAAAAAAATCTTGAGTTTTAATGCATTGCTTGATATGTTAGAGAAGATCTAATGATTGGATTTACCTAGAGTCACCCTACGACTAATAGGCTTGATTTTGAGCGGATTTGTTGTGGTAAAGATTAGAAATTCGAATTTAAATGTACTGCAGTACAGTGTTGCCGATTCTGCCAGTTCTGATAGAACCGGCATTAAAAGCCAAGGGAACCGGTTATCTGAGAAAAAAATTGTAATATATGATGTTGGAGGTGCGGTTATCTCGACAAAAAAATAGATATATTTGAGATAACCCAAAGTCTCCTTATTTTGATGTAGCTTTAGTTGAACGTGTTTGAAACGACATATTGATCATGTGTTTCTTTATAGGCGTTCAAGAGATAAATGCGATGCAAGTGAGAAAAACGTTTTTATTTTTGTATTAAACAATGCAAATTTCTGAGATTTAGAAAAATACATTCGGGTCCTTCTTATTTTAAGAAAACCTCTTATTTGATTCTAACTATATATATATTGAAGAAATTCTTGAGCGTTTAAAAAGTTTTCTATACTTAGAGAGAAAGAAGAAGGTTTGGAAATCTACCTTTAGGTGTTAGGTTCCATGAGGCCGAGACCTAGTCTAAGAAGATTAAAGGATTCACGTTTTAGAGGTTTGGTTAGGATTTTGACTATGTTGTCTTTGGAGGAGACCTTTTCGATGGAGATATTTCCCTTTTGAACATTGTTAAGAAGGAAATGATGTCGGATTTTTATATGTTTGGTGCGAGAGTGTAGGACGGGATTTTTACTTAGGTCAATGGCACTTTTATTGTCACAAAGGACGGGGTATATCATCGAGGTTTATGTCATAGTCTACAAGAGCTTGTATCATCCATAAGGCTTGTTGGAAAGCTTTTTCGACAAAAACATATTCGGCTTCAGTGGTTGAGATGGCTAGGGCGGTTTGTTTCATAGAGAACCACGATGTGATGCAACATCCCATAAATGTGCACACACCGCTTGTGCTTTTGCGATCGACATAGTCTCTCGCATGATCGGAGTCGGCATAGACGATTGTTTCTACTCCCGTCCCTTTGGGATACCATAATCCTAGTTGAGATGTGCCTTTAATATATCTAAAAATTCTTTTAATGGCTTCAAGGTGGGAAGTCTTTGGAGCTTCTTGAAAACGAGCACATAGACATACACTAAACACTCGATGTCCTGAGTCGACTACCGTAAGATAGAGAGGCCTACCAATATTCACAGGATATTATAGTGACGTTCCAAAGGGTTCACTGTCTTCCAGATAAGTGAGTATTGTTTTGGATGACATAGAGATTTTTATGGTGTTTGTAACACCTCCAAAAATGTGTCACAGTGGAAATATGTCAGGGGGCGTTACTTCATAATACCAAAGTAGGCACCAAGATACAAGAGAACGACGCTCTAAATGTGTCGTTTGTAATACAATCTCGATGACTTTCTGAATCAAAATAAAAGTTGTCCATAAGTATGCATCACGCATGAAAAACTTGAATGTAAAACTTCCATGCACATCAAATGGAATCCAAAGCATCTAATTCACAAACTGAGAAAAACCAAATGCTAAAAGTTCAACATTAAAGTGTGGGAGTTCAAGATTTGTTTAAATATGAATGTACGTTTTCAAAAAATAATATTAACCACTGTGATCATCACTTTAACCATGTAAAAGATTTATAAAAAGATGCACGACCCATTTTATGTTACCAAAAGTACAAGCTTATCCCAAAAGATGTTTATGAATATTGCATATGACAATACGAAATGTCACAAAAATGTTCCAAGTATGTATGTGTCGGGGGGCCCTGTATCCCCAAACATGATCCGACATGTTATAAACGTATCGTTTACCCTGTGATAGCAATCACCCGAACGGGATTGTCCAATCCCAATAGATCTATTTCATAACATACCGCGCTAAACAACATGCTATAACGTTCGTTGTGCCAATTGATAGCTAATCACTTCGACAGGGGATTATCATCCCAAATAGGATCTATTTCATAACAATTCAGCGCTCAACACCTCCCAATGATTTACAGTTCATGACACTGTGACTAGACTAGTTGTATGTGCCGATCGGCAGGGATACAAATAATGTGTTTCCCATACATAGGTGTTTCCTCTGCAACACCCGGCAAGTAATGCTTGATGGCACCCGAAGTTGTATTCGTAAATAGCTTTGAGTACTTAATTCCATAAGTAGAAAAGAGTGTGATACAAATCAAGTAGTTGAATTCGAAATGAGTATGTAAACAATTTCGTAAACATGTATGCAAACGAGTAAGTGACAAGGTATGGAACCAAGTTTGTAATCAACCGCAAAAATCAAGTATGTAATCCAAGTGTGTAGAATAGTATGTAAAAGACATTGTAAACGAATATGTAAACAAGTTGAGTTGAGCATGTATTCTCCCCCGAGATTTGTAAAGTAAATGTAAAACAAGTGAAAGAGGGGCTATAAACTCACATCGATGATGAAGAACGATTGGCGGGAATGTACACATTGAGTACAAGACGAAACGGAAACTGAAACGGCTCGACCAAGAAGTTGCAGCTTATCTTAACGGCTAAGTCTCACTAGCCTAGGGTAATGCGTTTGGGTTTCCCGATGAATTGTTATGTCAACGCGACACGTTGATAAAAGATTTAGATTTAAAGTTGTAATAGTTTGGTGGTTGGTTAAATAAATAAATCAAAAAGTAAACGTAAGGTGTGTAATACATTCCGTATGTATTACATAATGAAAAATAACCGAGTATATAATTCATACCGTGAATTATATAACAAGATACACAACCCAAAGAATAACTCGAAGCGTATATAATACGCGTCATGTGTTACCTCTAAAAGGTGACAATTAAAATAAAATGGTTGAATTATATAATACTTTCCAAGTATTATATAAGAAAGATGATAAAAATAAATGAAACTAAATAATTCGACACACGCCCGGATATCCCCAAATGATTTAGTAGAACGTCTCTTTATAAAAATAAACGCACGTTTAAAGTTGCGGGTTAGATAACTGAAATCTCAAAAATTATAGCTTACATTTGATTATAGGTCCTTCGCGATCTAATAATTCTTAAGGCATTTATTCGTCCTATTTAGGAAAATAAGTAAAGTAAGATTTGTAAAAGTTTACTAAGTGTAGCGATTTATAAAAATCCTGTCATGACCTGATCGTTCATGTAACGTTTTCCATATTAACAAAAGTTAATAATTTTCCCTCCAATTGAATCAATCCATGTTGCAAACCCAAACACATCTTTTAGCAGTTATTATAAACACAAAAACGGAAATAATAAATAAAATATTTATTTAACCAATTCCACATTTAGGTCCGGTTTAATGTATATATTTATATATGAAATCTTTTAATTTGTATTATCCATTTATATAAACCAAACGCACCCCTTGCTGTCCAAACAGTCCATACGGCTGTTAAACCACAACCAAACGCCCCTTGTGGGCTGTCACAAACCAAACGCACCCTAACCGGTGCCAAACCCACAAACAAACACCCCCTTGGCTGTTTCGCAGCAATCCCAAACGCACCCTAATGTGCTTTTTAGCACAGCCAAACGCACCCTTTCGCGGTGACAGCAAGCCAAACGCACCCTATGGCTTTTGAGGTTTTTCGAAGCACTAACCAAACTCACTTCCTAATTGTCCAATACCAAACTCACACTCATATGCTTTCTCTTTAACAATCGACCAAGCGTACCCTGGTGGCGATTTTAACCAAACCGAACCGCACTCTTATTGCCTTCTATAAACTACACGTGAACGCTATGAACCCTTGACTCGGCTACACCACCTACAAAACAAACGCACACTGCAGGTGCACAATACCAGGCCAAAACCAATCTTGTGCAGATAGTAAATCCGAACGCACCCTTGGCTGAGTCAACACCAACCCACCCGCACCCTTCTTCCTCTATACACCAAACACACACACAGAAGAAATTCAATATGCGATGACCCCATGTTGGTTTTTCTTGTCGACCAACAAACGCTCCCATTGTCTGGTGGTAACCCACAAAACGAAACGCACCATGAGGTGCTGATGAATAAACCCGACGCACATTCCCTCTTTGTGGGAGTTTTTATGACCACTCGAAACTACAAACAAAACTCGCCTTGATGTATATATCTTACAAACCATCTACGCAAAGCATCTTTTTGTTATAAGAAACCGAGCGCACCCTGTTGGAGAGAGCGACGAGGAGATGGAGATGGTGGTGATTCTTAAAGGTGTAGCTGTCCGAGAGGAGGCAGTCGTGGTGAAATTGAATGGTGGCAGCTGCTGCTGCAACCGCAGCTGATGGGTGTGGGGGTGGTCGACGACGGCGCGTGGAGGCACGTGGGAGAGTGGATCGGATAGATCCGGTTATGGGGACCATTCTTGGAGTTGAACGGAAAATCCCGCCGGAAAAGTTTTTCCGCGACCGGTTGGCCGGAAAGTGGCTGCCGATGTGGGGAGGGCTCGCCTGAAATAATGTGGGGGGAGAGAGAGAGAAAGTGGGGTGTGTGTGTATAAAGATGAAATGAGGAATAAAGAAAATATAGAAATAATAGTATAGAAATTTGAAAATACACATTTAATTAATACTTGAGGGACCAATATAAGGTAAATATTAGTAGTATTTTTGGTAAAACAATTGTTCGGGACTAGTTTGGGCGACCCAACGACACTTTCGTCGCACGAAACCTTCGCCATAATTTTCCGGAATCATTTTTCTGATAAAAAATGAGATTCACTTGACTAAATTTTCGTAAATGATTCAATAAAATTTAAATAAACGTTTAAAATTATTTTATTTTGTATTTTTCCTGATAAACAGTCCGAAAAATGATTTTTTTATTATATTAAAATTTCCCATAAATGCCGTTTTTAACCAACACATAGTTTCGATTAACCGGAAAGAATATTAATATAATAAATATTTTTAATAAATAATTTAATGATAATTAAAATATAAATTTAATTATTTTTGGTCGGTACGCTTTGTTTTAAAATTTAGCAAGGGCATTTCAGTCACCTCTGACTTTTCCATGTCTCGGTTACCCCCTATGTGACCTGGTAAACAGTCAGAAGGGTGACTGAAATGCCCTTGCTAAAATTTGTAAACACAACGCGTACCGACCAAAAATATTACATTTTATAATTTTAATTATCATAACTTTTTGGATAAAAATTATTTTTATTAAATTAATATTCTTGATAATCGAAAGTGTTGGTTAAAAACGCAATTATGGAAATTAAAAATCATTTTTCGGACTAGTTTATCGGAAATATACAAAATAAATAATTAAACGTTTTATATAAATTTTATGAAACATTTACGAAAATTAGTCATGTGAATACTCATTTTTATCAGAAAAATAATTCGGAAAATAATGGCGAAGGTTTCGTGCGACGAATCGTCCTTGGGTTCCGCCAAACTAGTCCCGAACCATTGCTTAAGCAAAATAGCATACTAAATATTTACCTTATGTGCCCTCAAGTTTTATAACATGTTATTTTTCAAATTTATATATATATTTCTATCTTTTCTTTATTCTCATTTCCAATCTATATACACACACACCCCACTTCACCTCTCTCCGCTCCCCCATTATTTCCGGCGAGTCCCCCCCCCCACCTTCGGCCGCCCACTTTTCCAGCCAACCGCGCCGGAAAACTTTTCCGGCGGAATTTCCGATCAACTCCAAGAATGGTCCCCATAACCGGATCTATCCGATCCACTCTCCCACGTGCCTCCACGCGCCGTCGTCGACCACCCCCCCACCATCAGCCGCGGCAGCAGCCGCTGCCACCATCACCATATCACCACGACAGCCTCCTCACCGACGCTACCATAAGATCACCACCATCTCCATCTCCTCGCGCTCTCTCCAACAGGGTGCGCTCCGTTTTCTATAACAAAAAGAGCGCGGCGCGGTTTTTTGTAAGATAACACCTCAAGGTGTTTTAGTTTTTCGGTGGTCATAACCCCACAAGGGTGTGCGCGGTTTATTCTTAGCACCATGGGTGCTTCGTTTTTGTGGTTACCACCATCAATGGGGAGCGTTTGGAGGTCGACAGAAGAAACCAACCTGGGATGGTGTTGGTTTGGGTGTTATAAGAAAAGTGGTGCGGGTGGGTTGGTGTTGACCTCAGCCTAGGTTTGCGTTCGATTTAACTACTCTCACAAGGGATGCGTTTTGGCTGGTTATTTGCACCAGCAGGTGCGTTTGTTTGGTTGGTGGTGTAGCACGAAAGGGTGCGTTCGGTAGATATAGAAGACAATAAGAGTGCGGTTGGTTTGGTTAAAATGCCACCAGGGTGCGCTTGGCTGCTGTTAACAGAGAAAGCATATGAGTGAGTTTGGTTTGGACAGTTAGGAGTGCGTTTGGTTGTGCTCGACAAGCCCACAAGGGGCGTTTGGTATAAGGTTCACAGCAAGGGCGTGTTTGGTTTGGCGGGAAAACAGCCAAGGGGTGTTAGATATGTGGGTGCACCGTTAGGGTGCGTTTGGGTTTGGACAGCCCGCAAGGGGCGTGTGGTTGTGGTTTAACAGCCGTATGGACTGTTTGGACTGCGAGGGGTGTGTTTGGTTTATATAAATGGATAATACAAATTAAAAGAATTCATATATAAATATATACATTAAACCGGACTTAAATGTGGGATTGGTTAAATAAATACTCTATTTATTATTTTCGTTTTTAGTTGCTTCTAATAACCTAGGGGGTGTGTTTGGGTTTGCAACATGTATTGAATTGAGGGAAATATGATTAACTTTTGTTAATATGGAAAACTTTAAAATAAACAAATAGGTCATGCCGGGATTCTTATAAACTGCTTTTATAAACTGCTACGTTTAGCAAATTTTTATAAATCTACTTTATTTATTATCGTGAAAGAGTCTTAAAAATTATTAGATCGCGAAGGACCTATAATCAAATGTAAGCTATAATTTTGAGATTTCAGTTATCTAACCAGCAACTTTAAACGTGCGTTTATTTTTATAAAGAGACGTTCTACTAAATCATTTGGGGATATCCTGGCGTGTGTCGAATTATTTAATTTTATTTATTTTTATCACCTTTCTTATATAATACTTGGAAAGTATCGTATAACTAGACATTTTGTTTAATTGTCACCTTTAGATAAAACACTATGTTTGTAGATATATGTGCATCGAGGTTATTCCTTTGGTTGTGTAACTTGGTTAGTATAAGTCACGAATATGGATTAATATACTTGTTTATTTTTCAATATGGAAATTAACGGCATATATTACACACTCTGTGTTTCCTCTAGGATTATTTATTTAACCAAACCACCAAACTATATAACTTTAAATCTAAATCTTTCTTCAACTTGTCGCGTTGAACATAACAATTCATCGGAAACTCAAACGCATTACCCTAGGCTAGAGACTTATCCGTTAAGATAAGCTCAACTCTTGGTCGAGCGTTTCAGTTTCCCGTTTCGCCATGTACTCAATGTGTTTACAATCCCCAGAATCGGTTCTTCGTCATCGGAGGTGAGTTTTATAGCCCCTCTTTCACTGTTTTACATTTACTTTACAAATCTCGGGGGAGAATACATGCACAAAAACAACCTATGTTTATATATTCGATTACATGACCATATTACATATAATTCCACACCAGCCGGCAAACATCCTTGAATTTGAATTCAATAACAAACACCATTAGATGGTTGATTACAAACTTGGTTTCATACCTTGCCACATACTCATTTACATACACGTTTACGAAATTGTTTACATACTCATTTCAAACTCAATTACGTGATTGATATCACACTCTTTCTACTATGGATTTAAGTACTTAACGCTGTTTAAGAAATACAATGCTTTGTGGGTTTTTCATAAAAGGACTCAAAGTGTATATTTAATATCGGATTACGTGTTTGCCTAAGTAATTTGAATCCTATAATCCATTATCATGAACTGTCAATGCATAAGATGTAGTAGTGAATTACATTATTTGAGCGTGAGTGTACTTAGCAGATACTTTGAGATTGAACATCTGTGGGAGAGATGGCACGAAATTTACAAAGGCGGTGCACGAAATACTATATATGTGCTGGCAATGGGCAAGAAACTATTAAATTTGCGGGCAATGGGCACGAAATTTACATAGTTCGGGCAACGAAAATTATATAGTGTCGGGCATGTTCACAAAATTTAAATAGAGACTCATATCGTTCGAGCTTCCTTGTGCCATGATCTTAGGAAACGTAATGGCAAATTAGTGATAAGTGCAGTTTAGCTTTATCGCGGGGAAAAGTCTTGCGGTCCTACAGTTACACATATTTTATGGCATTAAAAAAAGGATTGAAATAGTCATGGCATATTTTACAAACCTATGGTTTAACATTTATATTTTACACAAACCTAGAACTCAACCAACCTTAAATGTTGACACTTTTAAGCATGTTTTTCTCAGGTGAATTAGATGCTTGGATTATTTGATGTGCATTGAAGTCTTTACATTCAAGTTTTTCATGGTGATGCAATGATGGGACAACTATTGTTTTGATTTCAGAAAATTAACGAGATTGTTTTACAAACGACACATTTGATGTCCGTTCTCTTAGTATCTTTTGCAATTGATATTAATGAGTAACGCTCCCCTACCTATATCCGGCACGACCATTTATGGGGGTGTTACAGATTGGTATCAGCGCCCAAGGTTTTATAGAGAACTATTTGCATATTTTACCCTAGAGCTATAACCGTTTTCACAAACCTTGCATCCCACATCAAACATATTTAAAAAGTGCATACCGTACTTGCTTTATGTGCTTACATTACGTGCTGCATTAAGTGCTTATGTGACATACATATATATAATATATATATATGCTTACATTTTTTTTTGCGTATATCGCACGTATTATAATATATAAGACTATTATATAAATAGCCAGAGCATTTCTAAGACATTGGAGTTCTGCACATGGTTCTTCAATTATGCCTCAACATTGTATAGAGCACAATGGTCCTCATTCCGTTCTCAGACAATGTAAGTAAACAAAGGTCTCTAAGGATCTTTATTGTGTTTTCTTCATAGCATATACTATATTGTATTACACAGAGACCGTCATAATTTTGTTTACATGGAATTATGTATGAATCTAAGTATTGCAAGTCTTGTATGGGCGAGACTTGTAATATGAGGATTGATATGATAATTGCTATGTTAACAAAGCCCGTCACAGTTCTGTTTACATGGGATTATGTATGAATCTAAGTATTACAAGTCTTGTATGGGCGGGACTTGTAATAGGAAGATTGATATGATAATCGCTGTGCTGATTCGTTCGTAATGACCTTTATCTTATTTACTTTAAATCGAGTGCTCATTAACTGTCTTGGACTCTGTCGATTTCCCCTGATTGTTTTACTCCCCGTCTCCGAAGACGAATTTTAAATACTCGTTCCATACTCTTTAGAGCATCGGCATCGCTATGTCATTCACCACCTTGAAAACTTTGTGAGTACGCGTATTGCATCAGAAATTATTAAGTAGGATGATTTATAACATATTTATTTGAAAGGATTGGGACGCCTCTTCATTTAAATAAATAAATTATAAATCACCGAACCCATAAGTTACTCATTTCCTTACTTACATAAATTTGGGACCGCTTCTTTATGTAAATAAGAAATTATAAATGAGTGGGCTTAGTGGTATCCGATATGACACGAGTATGACCTGAAATCGATAATCATCAAAATCCGTTAAAAGGGTCTAGAGACACAATCCTGCTTACTACTCAGCAAAAAAATCCCCCCCCTTAGGCTCACTTGGAGCACCTTATCTCATCTTTAAGTTATTACTTTTGCCATTGCAAGTCCTTGCAATCCGAAACTGTCTGTGGAGCTAACAGACTGAGTGCAATATCCCATCACCATTTATTATAGTATTGATGTTATGGTCGCTACTGTTGGGTCCTGGAGCGGTCCCGACTGATACAACTTTATCCAATAGGTAATACAACTCCCCTTAAACGAGATAAACACCTATCGACGAACACAACAGTTGACTATTTATTTCGGGACAGCTATGTAGGAAAGACCTTAGGTCGCGATACATCCTGGAAATGCCTAGGAATTGGGTACTTGCTCTATAAGCCACTTGATATGATCATGCGAACATTACAAATACTAGAAAACGAGACTCCGAACTCGGACATTTGGAAACTTATACAAACATAACTCGACGCGACTACACCATTCTTCTTGATGTCCTTCACAATAATGAGACATTTTCCTATATACCGCGGTTTATATCAGTTGTAAAACTGTAAAGATATATTTTTTGAAATACCCATTTTGATGGATTAAATATCCTGGACAAACCTAGCCATAAATTTTTGGTAGACTGAGAAGCGTAGAAACACCGAATTTTGCTGAATAAAGTTATCAACGTCTTGTTTAGAACGAGTTATTAAACCCTTAAACTTTCCTTGGCACACAATTCGGATAACACAAATTTAAATCTCGGACGAGATATATAAATCCTTTAAAGGGTATGTACACGTAACGTCCTAGATTTTTTCGAATTTTTGAAGTGACTCTTTCAATCATAGACTTTATAGTGTCTGCTTGACTTATAAGAACGACTCACCTAAAGCACGTTTTCACAACTCGACTCTAAAGCGAACTTAATGAAAACGACATTCCTGGCAACTTTCATTTTGACCGAGACCTGGGAAACAAGTCAGAGGTGACTGAAATGCCCTCGCTAAAATTTTTTGAACAACGCGTACCGACCCAAAATAATTAAATTTATATTTAATTATCATAAATTATTTAATAAAAATATTTATTAAATTAATATTCTTGTTAATCGAAAGTGTTGGTTAAAAACGCAATTATGGAAATTAAAAATCATTTTACGGACTAGTTTATCGGAAATATACAAAATAAATAATTAAACAATTTATAAATAAATTTTATGAGACATTTACAGAAAATTAGTCAAGTGACTATCTCCATTTTTATCAATAAAAATAATTCGGAATAAGGGCGAAGGTTTCGTGCGACGAATCGTCCGTTGGGTCGCCCAAACAAGTCCCGAACCATTGTTTTACAAAATACTACTAAATATTTACCTCATTGGTCCCTCAAGTATTATAACATGTCATTTTCTAATTTTTATATATATATTCCTATCTTTCTTTTCTTTTCATTTTTTCATCTTTATACACACACACCCCACTTCACCTCTCTCCCTCCCCATTATTTCCGGCGAGCCCTCCCCACCTTCGGCCACCCACTTTTCTGGCCAACCGCCGCCGGAAAACTTTTCCGGCGGGATTTTCCGATCAACTCCAAGAATGGTCCCCATAACCGGATCTATCCGATCCACTCTCCCACGTGCCTCCACGCGCCGTCGTCGACCACCCCCCACCATCAGCCGCGGCAGCAGCCGCTGCCACCATCACCATATCACCACGACAGCCTCCCCACCGACGCTACCATAAGATCACCCCATCACCATCTCCTCCGTCGTCTCTCTCCAACAGGGTGCGCTCTTTTCTTAAAACAAAAAGAGCGCGTGCGTTTTGTAAATAACACCTCAAGGGTGTTTATTTCGGTGGTCATGAAGACCCCACAATAAAGGTGTGCGGTCGGGTTTATTCTTACACCATGGGTGCGTTCGTTTGTGGTTAACCACCACAATGGAGCGTTTGGGGTCGACATAAAACCACCAGGGTGCTTGGTTTGGAGTTAAAGAAAGTGCGTGGTAAGGGCGTTGACCGTCAGCCAATGTCGTTCGGTTTACTACTCGCACAAGGGATGCGTTTGGCTGGTTATTTGCACCAGCAGTGCGTTGTTTGGTTGGTGGTGTAGCACTAAAGGTGTCGTTCGGTAATAAGAGAGACATATAAGAGTGCGGTTGGTTTGGTTAAAATGCCACCAGGGTGCGCTTGGCTGCTGTTAACAGAGAAAGCATAATGAGTGATTGGTTATGGACATTAGGAGTGCTTTGGATGTGATCGACAAGCCACAAGGGGCGTTTGGTATAAGGTTCACAGCAAGGGCGTGTTTGGTTTGGCGGGAAAACAGCCAAGGGGGTGTTTGTTTGTGGGTTGGCACCGGTTAGGGTGCGTTTGGTTTGTGACAGCCCGCAAGGGGCGTGTGGTTGTGGTTTAACAGCCGATGGGACCTTTTGGACTGCGAGGGTGCGTTTGGTTTATATAAATGGATAATACAAATTAAAAGAATTCATATATAAATATATACATGAAACCGGACTTAAATGTGGGATTGGTTAAATAAATACTTTATTTATTATTTTCGTTTTTGTGCTTCTAATAACCTTAAGGGGGTGTGTTTGGGTTTGCAACATGTATTGAATTGAGGGAAATATGATTAACTTTTGTTAATATGGAAAACTTTAAAATAAACAAATAGGTCATGCCGGGATTCTTATAAACTGCTTTTATAAACTGCTACGTTTAGCAAATTTTTACAAATCTACTTTATTTATTATCGTGAAAGAGTCTTAAAAATTATTAGATCGCGAAGGACCTATAATCAAATGTAAGCTATAATTTTTGAGATTTCAGTATACATAACCAACACGTTTAAACGAGCGTTTATTTTATAAGAGACGTTTCTACTAATTACAATTGGGGATATCCGGGCGTGTGTCGAATTATTTAATTTTATTTATTTTTATCACCTTTCTTATATAATACTTGGAAAGTATCGTATAACTAGACCATTTTGTTTAATTGTCACCTTTTAGATATAACACATGTTGTGTAATATATATGCATCGAGTTATTCCTTTGGTTGTGTATCTTGTTATATAATTCACGATTATGGATTATATACTTGGATTATTTATCCAATATGAAATATATACGGAATATATTATACACTCTGTGTTTCCTCTTTGATTTTATTTATTTAACCATCCACCAAAACCCTATACAACTTTTAAATCAAAATCTTTTTAACAACGTTTCGCTTGACAATACAATTCCATCGGGAAACCCAAACGCATTACCCTAGGCTAGTGAGACTTAGCCGTTAAGATAAGCTGCAACTTCTTGGTCGAGCCGTTTCAGTTTCCGTTTCGTCTTGTACTCAATGTGTACATTCCCGCAAAATCGTTCTTCGCTCGAATGTGAGTTTTATAGCCCTCTTTCACTGTTTTTACATTTACTTTAACAAATCTCGTGGGAGAAATACATGCTCAATTACAACTTGTTATAAATTCGTTGTCGTGTTTACAATTCTCTACATATTATTCCACACACCTGGCTTACATACTTGATTTTGAAATTCATTACAAACACCATTAGATGGTTGATTACAAACTTGGTTTCATACCTCGCCACAACTACTTTCATACTACTTTTACGAAATTGTTTACATACTCATTTCGAACTCAATTACGTGATTGATATCACACTCTTTCTACTTATGGATTTAAGTACTTAACGCTGTTTATGAATACAATGCTTTGGTTTTTATAAATGGACGCAAGTGTATATTTTATATCGATTACGTGTTTGCCTAAGTAATTTGAAACGCTATATGCCCAGTACAAGAACTGTACAATTGCATAGATATATTTGTGAATTACATTATGTGAGCGTGAGTGTTATTAGCAGATCTTTTTGAGATTGAACATCTGTGGGAGAGATGGCACGAAATTTACATAGTGCGGGCACGAAATCTATATAGTGCGGGCAATGGCACGAAATCTATATAGTGCGGGCAATGGCACGGAATTTACATAGTGCGGGCACGAAATTTATATAGTGCGGGCAATGTCACAAAATTTATATAGTGACTCATATCGTCGAGCTTCAGTGTCATGAGCTTAGGGAAACGTAATGGAAATTTTGTGATAAGTGCAGTTTGCTTTATCGCGGGGAAAGTCTTGCGGTCCTACATTTTAAACATTTTTATGGCTATTATAAAGGATTGAAATAGTCATGCATATTTTACAAACCTTTGGTTTAACATTTATATTTAAACAACCTATGACTCACACTATTAATGTTTATGACACTTTTAAAGCATAGTTTTTCCACAGGTTGAATTAATGCTTGATTATTTGATGTGGCATGATGTCTTTACATTCAAGTTTTTCATGTGTGATGCAATGATGGACAACTAATTTGTTTGTATTTCAGAAAATTAACGAGATTGTTTACAAACAACAACATTTAGAGTCGTTCCTTGTAATCTTGTGCTAGTTGTATAATGATAGTAAGCCCCTGACATTTTTTCCGCGCGACCACAATTTGGGGGTGTTACCGAGCTGCAAAGAAAATAGATGGAATCAACAACTTTACAAGAGCAGATGAAACCCTTTTTCAAGCATGGGAGCGCTTTAAAGAACTCTTGATGAAGTATCCTCAACACTATTTGACTAAGATGCAGGTGGTAATTTTGTTCTACAATGGGTTGGATATTCCGACATGACAAATTCTTGACTCAAAAGGTGCCATTCCAACTAAGACTGCTGAAGATGCTAAAAAGGGCATCCAAGAAATGGCTGAATACTCTCAAAAATGACATAATGGAACATCTAGAGGAAGAAGTACCGAGACTTTTGATGGACTGGCTGCTATACAAGCACAACTGAACAATTTAGGAAGGGAGATCAAGAAGGTAAATGAAAAAGTTTATGCTGCTCAAGTCGAATATGAACAATGCAAAGGACCTCATTACACCAAAGATTGCCCACAAAAAGAAGAAGGAAAAACCCTAGAAGAAGCTTACTACACGCAATTAGGTGGACCTTTTCAAGGAGGGGGATATAGAGCAACAACTCCAGGTACAAACAAAAGAACAACGGCAAATGCCCAGCTAACCAAGAACGGAGACAACAATGGAAGATACCCTGAGCAAATTCATGAGTGAATCAGCAAAGAGACACGAAGCAAATTCCAATTTGATCAAAGAAATCCGAGCTACGACAGATGTTGCCATAAGAAACCAAGGAGCATCAATTAAAACTTTAGAAATTCAAATCGGGCAAATGAGCAAGGTACTACAAGAAAGAGGATTTGGAAGCCTACCAAGCTCAACTGAAACAAACCCGAGAGATCAAGTCAAGTCGATTTCTACCACTATTGAAGCTGATTCACACTCCTATACGAGATATATGGATCATCCTAAAACGCCGTATCCACTGGGACAGAACAAGTTCACTATTGTACAAGTCAAGATAAAGAAGTTCCTTTACCAAGTCGTTTGGATAATCATTACTGTAGAGAAGAGGGAATCATGGACCAAAATTCACAGAGCTTATGGAGCTTCACATATCAATAACACCATACCCCGAAATGAGAAAGACCCAGGGAGTTTCACTTTACCTTGCTTTATTAATGATGCTTGTTTTGACAATGCCCTTGTTGACTTAGGAGCTAGTGTTAGTGTTATGCCTCTCTCGACCTACCTTAACTTATGATTAAGATGAATTTTTTTAAGCCCTCCAAACTAAGTTTACAGTGAATTGGCAGATTAGGGCCTATGAAATATCCAAAAGGAAATAGCTTGAAAATGTATCATAGGAAATTGATATATATTACTTTCCAGGAGACTTAAATAATTCCTTGATATGCCCGCGGATATCAAAGTCCCTGAATCCTCGGAAGACCATTTTTGTCTACCGCCCGTGCTAAGATTGATGTTTACAAAAGAAAGATTACTTTAAGAGTTGGGGAAGAAAAGATTATTTTCAAAAGTGTTAAACCTGCTAGTAGTATAACTAAGAGGGTCTACATGCTAAGTTTGAGAGAAAGAATGGAACTTGATTTAGAAGCTAGACTTATGGAAGAGACTTTGGTGTTAAATAGATCACTAGACCCTTTCTTGGAATATTACATTGAATTAAATGATCTAAATGAACCATTCGAGCTTAGAAGAAATCAAGGAGATGATTTGATGCCTACCATTGAGGAAGGTGAGGTAATTGAGGAATTTAGAACTAGGGATGAAGATCTTGATATTGGAATTGATGATTACCCCAGTTATTGTGACGATCATAAAAAGATCCATATAGATTGGGCCCACAACTTAAAGTTTTCATGCATGATAGGATTTGAATTTACACACGTCAACTTCTACTCGTTATTATACGTCAATGTAATGTCAAGAAAATTTCATAATTCAATAATGAAAAATAAGATGGTGTATAAAGGGGATAATGTTGTAGGAGCCTTAATGAATGTGCCTATCTTTGTTGGAACCTTTTTTGTTATGACTGATTTTGTAGTTTTGGAAAATATGGATGCTTATCGTGATGAAGGAATGGGCGATATTATTGTTGGCGAACCATTCTTAAGAGAAGTTAGAATTAAAGCAAAATGTTTCAAAGAGGATATATACCCTTTACTAATGGTGAAGATGAAAGTAACTTACCAAATTTGCGATCACCATTCGAGTATAAACCACATGAATGACAAATGTAACAAATCCCACCATTACTAAAGATTAGTGAGAAAGTATGAAGGATGGAATCTCGCTAGTATACCAAAAGCTTTAAGGGGTACTATACAAGGAAGTTTTAAATCTAGACCCAAACTACATTCCGAAATGCAAGACGGAAGAATGGCTCACACGCGGGCCACATAGCGTCATGAGCTGTAATAAAGAGGAAGCTGAAGAAAGTCCTAACTTAAAGACTTCCTGTAAACAAAATGCTTCTCGGTAGACAACCCGAAAAGTATTAATTTTGCAATCGAGTCTGTCTTCTCAGACATGAATACGGCGTATCGCTTCAACCATACGGCGTATTGATTTTCAGGACGTATCAGTCCTTTAATTTTATTGCACTTTAAAAACATTATTGTCAGATTTTAAATACGGCGTATTCACTAACCTGATACGCCATAATCCACCAGTACGACCCTTAAATAGTTTGTTTAGTGTATTTAAATTATCATAGGTACCAAGATAGGACTGCACTTTGTTTCTTCCTCTTTTTATACAGAACCTTGATAAAGAAAGTATCGACGAAGTTGGTGGAAATGCATATTTTCTGGAATTCTATATGAGTGCTGTTCGTACCGGATCAACACTTTTTCAGCACACAATCTTAGCTCATAAACCGCAACTATGGAGAATCTACCAAGCAAATATCATGGGATTTTCTCATTCTAATTTTTTTATTCCCGTATTTAATGTTTTATATATACAACGATGACGTTGTATAATTCAAGTGGGGGGATGGAATTAGAATGTTTACTTGTCCTAATTTTCACACTAAAATGCTTAAATTATGCTCAAATTTAAAAAATTTTCAAGCATACTTTTGTGAAATTACATGTTACATAACCCGCACACAATAACCCTTGTTAGATATTGTGAGGATTTAGCCTTTCCGTTTCCAAATGTTTACCCAAATTCCACAAAATATGAGAGGCCGGTGAGTTGGTAAGACTTTAGAACTTGGCTTGGTATATCACTCTAGACCGGCAATGGATAAGTACATGGAAATTAGATGGAGTAACTTGTTTAAATGATAAATTTTAGGTTTACCCAAATCACCTTTACATGTTTGCCTTATTAACTAACTACACCTGTTAGTTAACCTCCCGTTTTAAACCCTTTCCACTCTCATCTTTAGAGTGATGATCCACTAGAACAACCCGTAGAGCCAATCCTTTAGGAATTACACCAACTATTTATTTCGTTACACCCTTACACCTTAACCTACCCTGTTAGATTAAGTTTAATTTACAGTTGCTAGTTGCTTAAAGTGTAAAATATGTATTTCCCGAGTCTTGTGTCATTTTCTATCTTTGGTGCGGGGGTAGGAGGACGGGGGTTAGGTTAGAAAATTTGCGCATTGCAAATGAGGAATGTATATTTAGTAGGCAAAACTTCAATTACACTTAAATTAGATCAACAACCCTCAAAAATCAAAATCAATAAAATCAAGAACTTGAAAAACCTTATGCATGGTGGTTTATCTTTGTTAAGGATTAATGAGGTTTAGTTTAGGGATGATTTAGGATTGAATGGAAGTGATTTGGGATTGATTGATGATGGTTTGGTGGTGTTCTTGGTTTTTTTGTTCGACAGAGAAGAGAGGTTTTAGGCGTGGTTTTTTTTTACTGTTGTAGCATACAGTGAGGGGTTTTATAAAGGTAAGAATATTTCTACTTGATACCTTTCCTAGTTTATATCGACTTAAAAAAAGGCATGATCGTTGGTGATTATTATGGGTTATAACTGGTTATAAAAAAAGAGTGGGCTTTATAGATAGATTTTTTTATAAAAGTTCATTTGGGCTTGGGTTTTGTGATTTTACTACCGTCACAATTATTGGTGAATCCAAAGATGAAGGAACTATCAAAGAAAATTACGTAAAATTATTATGATCGTGAAGATGGTGAAACTACACCGAGATTGAAGTATAGTTAAAAAAAAAAAATCAAAAAAATGAGAAAAATACAAAAAGAGAAAGAAAGTTTAAAGATAATCGTTTCACAACTACTGAAGGAATTACACGAAGGCTCGATTATCGTGGATTACGTCTAAAAATCACAGATGTAAAGATTGTTACAAAGTGGAAGATATCACCACTTGCCTTGTAGAGTATGTAAAGTTTTGGAGAGATTGGGAAGTTGACCATTGCAGGAACACCAACTTAGGTTGTTGTTTTTTGATCGATGATCAAGACGTTGTAAATAGTTGTGTCTTTATCATGGTAACGGTCGGGAAATAAGTGTCTAGCAACTTGTATCTTAAGTCTTAATCTATTTTTTTCTTGATTTTTATTTAACAACAATTTACTTCCCTCTCACCTGATGATTAGCCGCTGGTTTTACGCGAATGAGGATCCATACGAACATGCATGTCTATTCCGTCGTTACGGCCATGTATGCATGTCTTGTACCTCGTTGGTTTATGACTTTTGGTGAAAGTTAGAAGGTTCCTACCCTATATCATTCTTCATCCTAACCGTTGGTTAAATTCGAATGGGGATGTGATCGAACACACATGTCTATCCCGGCGTTCCGGGTGTGTATGTGTGCTTCAGCTGCCTTGTTGGAGTGGTACTTCTGGTGAAAGATTGTAGAATGATCAACCATAAGCCTTTCCATGACAAAACTCACATTTACTTTATAAACTTGTTACTCCTAGCTTAGCGGTGGAGATTGTTATCTTGCCAAGCTTATGAATAGAATACTCGTCATGAACCAAGCAATAGAGTTGAAATAGTTACATGTTACCACATAGATTAGTTGAGTGATTTGTGTGTTTTCATCTTCCTATTTCGTGAGGTGTTTTGGTGTGTACTTGTAATAGATCAAAAAGTGTCTTTAACGGAATATCCTTTAGGGACACAATTTTTATAAACTTCTAAAGTCTCTTTGAGGACAAGTAGATTCAAGTGGGAGGAAATTTGATTACATCAAATAAAGTCTATATTGTATTAACATCATTTTATCCCATGTTTTAACCATATGTATAGTTACTTGCAAAGAAATGTTGCTGTAATCCATTTATATTTATCGATACAGTAATTATGGGGTAATTGGTGAAAGTTAGCAAAAGGCGCGCATTCTGGGAGCTTAAATGAAGATATTTTGAAGATTACTATTCTGAAGACCAATACGCCATATCCATCAAGGAAGATACGGCGTATCTGTGCCTGCACTCACCAAAGACCACAGAGGAATAAAGATCAATACGCCATATTCAAAGAGAATCAATATGCCGTATTCAAGATATGGAATCAATATAATATTCTGGAAGATATCAAGCGTGGTCCCTACTCCACAGAAATAACCCCAGTACGCCGTATCCAACACTTGATCGCCGTAAGTCCAACCGACTTTCCAGACCTATAAATAGAAAACCCAAAACGAGTTTATAAGTGTGGGTTAAATCATTATTCTCATACCTAAACCACAAAATGTTAATTTCAAAAAGAAAAAAGACAGAAGAGGTCGACAGCGCTAATCGAATTCATAGGAGACAAGAAGTTAATTCAATTATACTTTAGTATCGTTTCAGTTTGGTTATCATTCGCTAACTGATTAGTTTACCTTGGCTAAATAATTGCTCTTGTATTTATTATGACGTTTTAGAAGTCTAATACCTCGGAATGTAGCCATTTTAATGAAGATCTGAATTGTTTGGTATTCGTTTTATCTCAGATTTCTTGATTTATCATTGAGTGCTTGTTTATGTTTATGAATTTATACTTGTTTACGCGCTGTTGTATGTGACCTATCATTCAACTGGATCTAGTGAAGCGGACCAAGCGGATCTAGAGTCCAGGATAGCTCTCCATATAGTAATTTATACATCTAGAATTATAGTTACACAAATATTGTCCTTCTAAGTCTGTGTCTAGGATACGCTTTGGGCTTAACTAGTTAATTGGATATTGCCAATGGTTTATTGATTGTGTTGACTAGCAGGTGACCTAGATAATTCAACAAGTAACATTCTGATTCCATTGGATAGTTGGACAAGTGGACTACTAGTGTATAAATTGCCATTAAACGTAATGAGGTTAAACGGGTCTATGAGCTAGGGTTTAACAATATCACCATTGCTTTAATCCCAAAGATAGATTATAATCAGCAAATAGAGGATACATTGTATTGCGGGATTGCGTTTAATTATGACAAAATATTGTGTCATATGTCTTAGGATGAATTGTAACGCCTAATTCTTACGAATGATATGCACCTCGAGAGAAGAAATCATGGGGGGGAGAACATTTCAAAGAAATGGGGTATAGCGCGGAACCAGAGGCTTTCTAATCCTGGATTAATAATGGTTAATATGTTTTTATTAAAATGGATAATTCATCTGCTCTTTCATCTTTTGTTATTAGCTTGCGTTAGGTTAAAGTGCCTTGAATTGATTATAGACACCAACCAAACCGTGCCAGTCTCTCAGGCTGAAAACCCCATTTTCCCGTTAGAATTAGGATTTAGACTGACATAGGTTTTAGAATAGAATAGAATTAACATAGATTAGATAACCAAGAAATATTAATTAAATTGATAGGTTTAACCTCGCTTTAAGTGTTCGACATCCTACTTACCACGAAACTACTACTGATCGAAGTAACATTGCTGGTAAGTGTATTTTTGGTTTAGTCGACAAAATATAAATTTAAAACTTGAATCATCTTAAATATACCATACAACGATAGCACATTACGTATACAATCAAGCGCTTGTCGTACTGTTTTTCTACTTTAGATCATGTTGTCCCGTACACAAGTTGGAGAAATCTTAAGTGTGTGCATGGAACAACATATAATAATATAATTATTGGTTTCTTTTGACCGCAAGGTAAGAAAGCCAATAAATCTACTAGGACTTAAACACATACGGTGTTTGTTTCCCTATTACATTTAAGTGTCAAGATATATTATAAAGCTACTTTAGTGTATGTGACCTACATGTTTTTGAACATATACTTATTGTATCAAATTATATAATCATAATTATGATAGTATAAGAATTAACTTAATTAACTATTGAACTCAAGAGTTTGCGTTCATAATTACTTTAGTTAGAATAATTATGTTCTTGTTAAGACATAATTATAAAGTCCTTGATTTATCAATGACTCATAACATAAAGTAAGCAGTAAAATTGTTATGTCTTCTTGATTAACACATGAACAATAAGGTCCTTGAATTATTCAAAGACTTATAATGTATACTTGACATGTTCTGTTTTCTTGAAACACATGAACATAGAGTTATTGTACTATTAAAAGATATATACGTTATAGCATGCACTTGGTTTAAAATACTTTCTATTCAATTTGGCTCGACCCAATTGTGAGTAACTGATTCAAAGATACATTAATTAACTATGGAATATGTAGTCACAATTCCAATATTCATAGAATACTACATTATAATGGTATGTCTAATGTGTTAAAACAAACTATATTCATATTGTTTGATTTCTGATAACTTTAATTGTTCTATCTCCAAAAATCAATCAAGGTTAGAATTTTGCAAGTGACATGATACGACTCAATAAAGTTCACCCTTGAAGTTATTCAAGACATAATCTATTATGGATTAAGTATAAATCCCATTTATGCTGATTAAAGTTTTGAAATTTGAGTAATAACTTTAACATATTTATTAACAAGTTAAAGATGAAAACTATAAAATGCATTTTGTTGTCCCAATTAAGAATAATTTATTGTTGCTTAAATAATTAGTATTTAGAGAAGTATCTCTTCTTACAAAAGTAAGTGGGAGTATCTATAGATCTTAAAGATATCCAAGAACAAAATACATAACCTTCTGAATTCATTTGCTGATGTCATACTAAGGTTAAACATGAAAATGTCGAACCAAAGTATAATGTAACTCTCATTTGTAAATCTACGAGGATACCTCATCAATGGAATGATATTTTAATATCAATGCTGAGGAATATAAGTTAGAGGGTCATAATAAGCCTGCTAACTAATAAATTGAATTATCACATCTTGAATATGATAAATATCTTAGAACTATAAACGACAAGATGTAGTCCTTAAAAGGTAATCAAAGTTTTGAGCTTGATTGATCTTTTACCAAACAGTTAAACTGAAAGGTGAGGATGAGTTTCTTTTGAAGAAAGACTCATAAGGACAAGATTGTATACATATTAATGCCTGACTGATGATAAGAGTTTTTAACCCTTACTCAAGCAATTGACTATGATTAAATCTTTCTTTTCTACACGCATTAATTATATAAAGATAACTAATTGTCATACATGTATTCTTAAATCTGACATATGGCGAATTAAGGATCATAACTCTTCCTTAATGATTACCTTGCGAGGACGAATAAGTATGCAAAAGGGTTATGAGTCTATATTTGAATTATGAACAATTAGTTTTTATAACTTTTTCTTTTATGATTACATTCGAGGAAAAGATGTGCAATTCAAAAGGTTATGAGTCTATATATGTACTAGAGACAATAAAGTTTTTATATAACTTTTTTCCATTATGGAATAACTTTAGCGAGGACTGATTGTTAATCAAAAGTATGAGTTTTAAAAAATCCTTTATAAAGTATACAAGATTAAAAATCCAAGTGTGTATAGGATTCCTGCAACAATGGGAGCTAAAATCTTAAGTTTAATTACAATATATGATTTTTGATTAAATTAAGATAACTTCTGAGTACACATGACATCAAGTGGGAGTACTATGTTTTTCCTTAAAATTCATATATTGTGCAACATATTGTAGATATCATTCCATCTAAGATAGATGTTAATCTTTGAGGTTGGAATGAAGCTTCACTTCGGAATTTAGGAAATAAAACAAACGACCTTAGAATGAATGTTTAATGAAATAAACATATGCGAAAATTAAGTCCAACACAATACAATACATTATTGAAGCAAGTCTTAAATGATATATTTCACTTGAAATAATTTAATACACGGATGGAAACATTTTAACGAAGGATTTATCATGTATATCTTATATTGTGTATGAGACTGGTTATTACTTTTGTACAAGAGCAAAATGAGCTAACAACAACAGTATCTAATTGAGAGTGTTTAGATGAGTGTTAAAACAAATGTTTACGAATTATATAAAAGGCATAGAGTTAGTTGTGTATACACACATACAAGAGAATAATCAATCCTAGTTAAAGTAGGAATATCAACCTTTAATGATAATTCAACTAACTCTAGATATGCTCCAGCTAAGAGCATTGTAGCAATACACATTAAAGAATGAAGAATACTTTAAATTTTAAGAAACTGTAAAGATAATGTCTAGATAGGTATTTGTTTTGACTTAATACCCCATAAAAGGAACAGTCACATTCATTCTATGATAACTTGCAACAGTAAATGCAAATATACATACGAACCGTCATATCATTCAAATCCTTTACAATTTGTGAATTTGAAATAAGTATTCGGAAAGTTTACTCAGATAACTATTTAGCTGTCTTGTAAAGAAAGAGTTGAGAATGTTGGAAACATTGGACTTCAACTTGCTAATTAGTTACATTCATACTGTTTAGAATTGGATAATTGGGATGTAAGACAATTTTTACTTTCTGATGAATAAAGATACGTGGTATTTGTCATTCATACATATAATAATTGTTATCCTATATTTGCATGTTTAATCCTTGAATGATTTATCATTCTAAATATGTCCATTGTCGGTTAACAATATGGAAATATTGTTACATAAGACAAATGTGAGTGTTGGGTTAATCTTAAATATATGGAATTGTTCTTGCACGACTCATTTGAATTATAAGTGGAGCATATATGGATACCACAACCTTCGAATATTTACTTTTGGATCCTCGTCATGAGTATGATATCGAATGGTTTAAATAAGTCATCCTTAGACTTGAGATACAAACAAGTTTTGCATGTGTGGGTGTCACTTTTTGATTACAAGTCAAACGCTAACATGAAAATAGTAGTTATAAAGGCTATTTTTGGAGGTGATGTGAAGCAGCATCCACAACACTTGTAGTCAATAAATAATTTATTCCTCTAATTATTAATCGCAGAATGATACATTGGCGCCTCTTCCAGAATTAAAAAATAATTGCATGTCAGTGCCAATGGTGGTAAATCTGAATTATTTCTATAACGAGAAACATAATGTTAAACTATATGGAATGAGTTAGGACCCATATCCATGGTTTAATGGTATCTGTAACAAAGGGATGATGATAAAAGCAAGAAATAAACTAACCATTATAATCTGAGATTGTTCTTGAAACTTTATCTCAAGTATTTCTAATTTAAACGTAATTGTGTGTGTTTGCTAGACGTTGCCAATTATCAGTATATTTGTAGCCTGCTACTCCGACTCCTAAGTGGGAGCTGTTGGAATATGTTAGTCGGTTTCATAAATTATACATTAGGAATACGTGAGCCTATTGGGGGCACACACGTTAAACACAAAGAGTATGTTTTACTTCCCGTTAAACATTTAAATAGTCGTTAATTTACGTTACTTGTCTAACTAACTTAACGAATAATTTAAATATAAAAACCAAGGGACTAAAACGAACAAAACCCGAACCTTGGGGATCCCATTGTTGGCCGAATCCCCTAAGAGTTCTAGAAGGGGGTGTTTGTTCGGTTATAGGGTTAAAGGAGGGGGAAAAAGGAAAATTAGTTTTCTTGTTATACAAGAATTAGAGTTAGAGCTTGTGCCTATATAAACACAACCCCTACACCTCATTCTTCATTCATTCTACAACTCACAAATCCCTAAATCACTAGATTATTTTCGGTGCTCCCCTTTTCCCAAAACCCTAACCGAAAACCCTAAAACTTACAGATTTTTTGTGTCTTTCTATACGCGAATTTTGTAAACCATATCAATGGGTTTTTTGGTTTTCTTTGTTTCTCCTTGTGATCAACAACATTAAATCCCTCACCTAGGGATTCGGTTTTGATCTCCTTGCTCGACGATTACATAAACCCAAACTTAGGGTTTCGGTTTGTTTTGTTTTCGGTTCAACCGAATTAGGAAAAACCCTAATTAGGGTTTTGGCGATTTCGGTTCAAGCCTTAAGGGGTGTTTGGTTTTCGGTTCTAGCTCAAGTGGTGCGTTTGGGAATCAATTCAAAACAGGGTGTTTGGTTCATGAAGGTTGACTAGCAATCGACTCATACTTGGTTGAAGTGTTTGTGTGAGCAACCTTAGAGACAGTAATTTAACTGCTAACTCGTTTTCAGGATCTAAGGCTTAAAGGTTAGTTTACTTCCCTTTTATTATGTGTTAATATTTTTGCTAAAACTAGATCTATTCCGCTGCGTACTCGTAGCTAACTTAGTTACCTAGTTTGTTAAATCCCAACACCTTCATCGATCTCTTTCCCTTCATTCTCTGTTTTAGATATTGAAAAAGGGAATACCAATACTCATGTTTGTTCGAATCTGGAAAAATATATAAATGGGGTCTTCCAAATTACGCTATGGTCTATTTGTAATTGGAGGAATTGCTTTATCCATGCTTTAGGTATACAACGTATGGCCAAGATACGCTCGTATTAATTCGAAGTTAAAGATGGATTGAAATAGTTGGGTGGCTAGGCCTTTTGATTTATTCATTTAATCGATTGTGTAGTCTTACTGGTCCTTGGGTTTTGCTTTGGTTTGTAGCTTTCTGCTTCATGTTGTAGATAGTCTGTTTATTGGTTTTGTGAGGTCCCAAGTTGGGCTTCCTTATGTTTATAATACTTAATCTTTCAAAAAAAAGTTGAACTAGCCATTAATAGGCGAGCAACAACAGTAAAAAACAACCATCGCCCATGAGTTTTGTAGATAGTATTTGAATTCTTGGGTTTCTAATATTTTTTAGGGTAAATTGCAAATTAGGTCATTAAAGTTGTTGCTTTTTGCAAAATGGCCAGTGATAGAAACTTATTTTTAAAAGTACCCTCTATCCTACGTGGCATTGCAAAATCGTCCAAGAAGCATTAGCTCTGACGATCCTCCCGTTAGTTGGACCAAAATCGTGCGATATGACTAATATACTCTCGTCTTCTCCACTTTACCTTTTACATCCTCTGGTTATCATCTTCAATTCCCCATTTTGATTTTTCTTTTGAATTTCCAAGAACACCACCACCCTCAACACCACCCACCAACGCCACCGCCACCGCCACCCATTTATTTTATTATCCACCACCACCCACCGCCCTCACCACCACCATCACGTACCACCACCCACTTCTAATGCATCAACTTCTAGTATCATGATTGTTGCTCCCATCATCTAATGCATCAACTTCTACATCATTGTAAAATGAGGAAACGTATGCAACCATAAGACAACTATTGTTACATACAAAGGTATCTCATATTCTACCTGAATGAAATGAAAACGCATAAATACATATGTGGATCCAAATCAACATATCACATTTTTACAACAAATAAATTAGTATTAATATTAACTTGAAAAACTATCGTAGGAGGACTTCTTTTGATTTACGTACATATGGCATATCAGATGTAATAAAGGATCGTTGCTAATCGTTACAATACCAACGCATTTAGTTCACGTTTGAGTAGTTAGATTGAAACGGTGCAACATCAAGCATACACCAATATATCAAGGTGCATTACCAGTTAACTACATGTAAATAACTGTCTTTAACTAACAGTTATCCACATTGCGTACACAATATCAAGTCCCTTTTAGCGCTAAAACAAATATTGTTCACATACGCATTATAACCATATAACAACATTTGTCATCATTTATATGTGATAATGTCGAGCTAGTACACTGCCGTTAGTTCAAAAACAGAGAACATAAATAAGCATAAATAGAGTTATAACCATAAACAAGATCATAAAGTAAACATAAATAAAAGGATAAAGTAAATGCTACTAGCTAGTGATGATGGGTGTAATATAAAATCGAAATTTCGGATATCCGAATTAAAAACTTTAATCCGAAATTTCATATATAAGAATTGAAAAAACTTAGCTTAAATAATGGGTCCAACATAAAACCGTCAACGCAAATTTCAGATATTCAAATTTGTGATATAAGTAGTTATCGACAAGTCCCTTAAATTATATAAATTAACAACAAAAAATTATTGTCGAAAATGTCCATTTCATATTTTTTGCTTTAATCTACAAGAAGCCATGAGACGACTGTAATACCATCATAACCGTATTTACCTCTTTAAAAAATATTTGTCTTTCAAATAACTTTGTCAAAATTCATGCGGTAACTATTTGTTATCCACCATTATCAGATGTTCATGACATATCATTCACAACATATAATGATGAACACTGATATTATTACTATCCTAGTGTTGATGGTGTAATAACTTCTTTTTTCTATTATGTTATACGATTTACCAATAAAGATACCTAACAGGCTAGCATATAACAAAAAGGTGGACCTAATGGCGAGGACTACAAGTTTACAATGCTATAGTAACTTTAGTATCAAACTTTCATTAAAAAGAGCAAGAAAACTTATGTTTGGCAGATAGCCTTTCACTTTTCTATTAGGTTGAAGTTGATAACCATTATTTGTTTAACCTTTGCCTTTTTTTTTCTGAGATATGAATGTTTTAATTTAGTCTTTTGACTTTTGAACTTTTGTTAGTTTTGTTAGAACAAGTACCGTGTTGACGGTAGTGAATCAATGTGATTTTGGTTATTCGGTGAATATGTTGCTTGTGTAAATCCTTTTTAGAGGATTTTATATATGTTGGATATGTTCTCGGAGGTTCGTCCCGTAAATAGCTTGAAATGCCAAAAAACGAGTCCCTACATGTCCGTTAATGTTCAAAACGAATTTTGGGAAGTTTTATTTGGAAATATGTCGTGTGAATATTCTAAGTTCTTGGAAAAGTATTTTTGAGGTCGTTAAAAATACTAAAACTTCGGGTAATAATTTAAAGTCGAGAACGTTGAACTTTAAGGAAAACCGACACAAAAAGACGCACCCAGAACCCTCTTGGATTCCATAACCGGTTCGAGCCCCACTAGGAAGCAAGGAGACACATTTTTAGCTAGTTGGTCTCTTGGTGGTACTAGTGTTTGTCTTATATCTTTTTAAACGCACTCATGCATTCCTCATTTTTCACACACACTCTAGTTTTGTTTTCTCTCATCTTCCTTGGTTGCATCCGATTCACACACACATATAAACATAATTTTTTTCCAACTTTGATAAAAAACATGAAGACATAGAAGTTTTGGGTTGATTCTAGTATTCGGGTTATCATTTAAACAACGTTTGGGTTGTCAGATCGTGTCTTAACTCGCTTTCAAAAAGCCTCTTTGTAAGTTTTCTAAATTTTAATTTAACTTGTACTTTTGAATGTCTAATGATGCGTAGAAGCTAGTTGGACGGTGTGTTTGTTAAAAATCGAACAAGAAAATTTTACGGAAACTAATAAAGGGTGTATGTCTGGTTCGAATAAGGAACTAAAGAGAACAAGGGTTTTGTAGTTTTATTATCGTGGTTGTGATAGATGAAAAACATCTATTTGCTATTTAGCTTATTTTGGTTAGTAGTATATTTGGCTTATTTATAAGCACTATTGGATTCATTTTGGGCTTATGTTGGTTCGAAAATCACAAGAGCAAGGAAATAATTATTTTTTGATATTTACCTTTTATGTCGTATTTTGTGTACCATTTTGATAGCTTATGGTGATAACCGAATGTACTACGTAGCTTGTTAGCTTATTTAAAAGCTTATTTTGCATTGTTGTAAGCTTATGAGCTCACGACCCAATAAGCCCAATAAGCCGTGGCTTATTGTGGTTCGAATTATTTTGGTAACTATTGTTTGGGCTTATATATTTACTAATGAGCTTTAGTATTGGGCCTAAATCGTATTTTATATCTACGAATAACTTAATGGACCTCTATTGGGCCTTAAGGCCCAATAAGTGGAAAGTAGTCGTTTGAAGGGTTTTGACGGACTTTTGGAAAGCAAAACATACTTATGTAATGATGTTGAAAGTCGTTTTGAGAAATACGTTTTGGAGAACGTTGTGAGATATGAATTTGGTATTTTGTCGGAAAGTGGTAAATTTAGGAAAAGTGTTTGAAATTAAGGTTTAAAACCTTGAAAAACGTGGTATAAACGAACGGGTCATGTCGAAATTTTATAAAAATCCTATACTTAGATTTTTATTCAAAAAGACTTACTTTTACGACAAAATAATAATATATTATTATTTTAATAAGTCGACTAAAAGATGAAAAATATATATTTTATATTTATAAAATATAAAACTTCCTTAAGTTGTTTTATGCAAATAAACGTTTAATTTCCTATATGCTATACAATTAATTAAGGTAGCTAAGTGATGAGGTGTCATTTTATACACTTTTCGGGGTCGTTTAACCTCCTAAATCGTGCATTTATGCCCAAAATAGGTACTTAATCGTTCATTTTAAGGTATTTAGCATTTGGAAGGCATTTGGAGGAAATACACGTAACTTGGGCTCATTTGGAGAAGAAAAAGACGAGACTACGGACCTACACCAACATTGCTCAAGAATTTCTCCTTAGAAGCTAGAAACGGCTTCACAGATTACACGTGACGCCGTCACAAATCCTACCATGACAGCGTCACAAGATATCGTGACGGTGTTAGCCCGCACGATCCAACCCATTATCTAGAATATTCTTGTCACGACGGCGTCACGATTAAAACGCGACGCCGTCGCAACGATTTTCCTATAAATACAAAGGGTTTTAAGTATGTAACTTTAGAATAAAAATAGGGTACGAACCCTAGTTTGTTTTGCAGCTGTTAGGGACGATTTTAGGGCTTAAAAACCCTATTGAACTTCTTTCAATTCATGTTTTAATCAAGTAAGACTTATTTAATCATTTAATATGTCTTGTTGTGTGATTCTTATCTGTTCTTGCTTTATCTATAACATGCTTGGCTAAACCTTCTATTGTGTTTATTTATGATTGTATGAAACTTAGAATGTAGATCTTAGTGGTGTTGCTTCTTGTGATGGATATGCATGTTAGGTCTTAGAAAACCAGTTTTTGTCTGTATCGCGTTTGATATGTCTAAGGAAAACAAGATTACGTAGATGGATCACCATCAGGTACCACCCACCCACCCCCCCGCCCCCCCCCCCAGTCTTCATACTACCTTGCCCTTTATACGGTTGATCCACTTTTAATATATTTCACATGCATTTAATATACTCTTAGGACCTTGTAATAGTCTTCATACTACCTTCTTGTGCGTTGCCTTAACGGAATATTAAATAAACGGCGGGTTCGTGTAATTTGTTCATGACTTAGGAAATAATTACACAGATCATCACAAGTGTGACAAAGCAACAACACTAGGAGAAGCAATCTAGGGAGTAATACATGATTGAATAAACACAATCTTTTATTATATTGTAATCACCAGTAGTTTAGTTTATATTTAGTTTAAATAGCTAAAACCAACCAACCTCTCAAATATATGATTTACTTGCTTTCCATAAAACATAAAAATACAAAAATAATCTTCTCTCAACCCTTAGAATTCTGTTAGGCCGTGATCAAGCCTTACCAACTTATTCCCCGAGTGAACGATAACAACCTCCTGAGTCTTGCCTATACTACTACTACAATGATTAGGTGCTCTGCATAGGGAGTTGTAAAACTTCGTGTAGAAGTCCTACGACGACTGCATCAAGTTTTTGGCATCGCCGCCTGAGGAATAGATAGGTTTTGATCATAGTTTAGCTTAGTTCTACTCGTTTAAATCCTTTCAAGTGAGACTTTAATTTCCGCACATTAGCTTTCTTGTAGTCTATCTTTTCTTCGTGTTATTTGTTTCATAACCCATTCTCGTCAACCACCATGGGAGATGAGAATCCTATCCATACTCTAGGAGACTACTCCAAACCAAGCCACGAGGGCTATATGAATACCATTGAGCTCCCCGTAGGGAACAACGTGGTACCTCTTCGATCCGACACCATCCGGTTGGTGCAAAACGGATGCTCATTCCACAGACTTCGGTCCGAGGATCCAAACCAACACCTTAAGGATTTCCTAAAACTTGTGGACTCACTTGACCTTGACGGTGAAAATATGGAAAGAACGCGCCTGTGTTTATTTCAATTTTCCCTTCGCGATCAAGCTATCAATTGGATTAAATGCCTTCCAGCAGGATCCATCACCACATGGGAGGATCTTACTATCCGATTCCTTGCTTAATTCTTTCCACCATAAAAGAACGTAAAACTCTGCAACGATATCCTGATGTTCCTACAACATCATGGAGAATCTCTATCCGAAGCATGGACTCGTTTCAAGGACTTACTCCAAAAAGTCCCTCATCATGGCATAGACCTTTGGCTTCAAGTCCAAATTTTTTATGACCATGTCAATCCCGTCACAGGACGAACCATTGACCAATCGGCTGGTGGTAAGCTTCGTGACCTCAACGCTGAAGAATCCTGGGCATTATTAGAGGACCTCGCCTTCTATAACAACGAAAGTTGGAATGACCTAAGGAATTTTGCTAAGCAGGTCAAGGCAGTCGCTTTGCCTCAAGATGTCCCGAGTACATCCGATTGTCGTCTAATCGAGCTCAAAAATCAAGTCCAACACTTGATGGAAGCTCATCTTGCTTTGACACAACCTACTCAATTAAACAAAATCACTACCTCATGTGAGATCTGCAGTGGTCCCC